>MIEF01000528.1:0-123242 GCA_001870725.1 Taenia solium
ACCTTAAGCATTTTAGGTGAAATACTTGTTTAAATTCGCAAGGTTTATGCTGTCCATTGGAGGCGCATTTGTGGAACTAAGTAACCATGTAATCAAGTGAAGAGTTGGACAGCTAATGTATATCACATCCTTATCGGTTTGCACTTCGCCCATCATATCCGTAACCCTGACATCGGTGGTGGATTACAAAGTGTGTATTTCACTAAACCCTTAATCACTTCACCTTAGCATGAAGTGAATCTGTTGATCATATGCTCATTTCTGAGGCGTCTACGATCATCACGCCTGAAAACAGCAGGAATCCCCTTGTAACTGAAGGTACCTATACAGTCCACTCCTGGATCCTGCGGAACTTCCAACCAGGTAGTCAAATGGTAGGACCTCAGGGAGGTTCCCATTGGACGACGTGGAGAATACACAGAAAGGGCTGCAGTGATCATGAGGCTGGCGAGCATTGGGTGGTGACTACCTAAATGTGAGTTGCGTATGTCGGTCAGTGAAGTTTTCCGTACTTACGGTGGCTGTTTGTTCTAAGGGTTACAAGTACGTTTGGGGTACACCTCTGCTTGATTTGGGCCAATCGAGAGGGGTCGGGAGAAAACCCTATTCTCTACAATGACTTCAGATTAACCGTCAATTGGCTGCTCAAGGAAGTTGGAAGTCCAGAGAGTAATTGTCGTCGACCTTCAAGTTTGGCTTTCATTAACTAGGTCTCTGATGTTTGAAGATTAGGCACTGCTGAAATGCATCACCAGGGCTTGTCGAAGTCATTTATCACGTGGATCTATCGCCCATATTGGTATCACCTTAATTAAAAGTTTTCCTCCTTCCTTCAACTTGATTACGTTTAGTAAATGTGCCTTATTTTAAATTTACAGTTGCCATGTTCTAGTGGGTAATAGTAGTGAAATCGGATGTCACCCTGTGCTTTAAAAAAGCAGCCAATTCACACTTCCTCCCCGCAGCAGAGGCATTAAAGGAAAAGTAAGTCACATCTCATTTGAGAGAGGAATTCAACCTCTTGTAGCTCATACTAGACCGTCATTTAATTTGAAACCTTTTATTCTTTTAAAGGAAAGTGTTTAGCAACCAAGACAATGGTGATACGGCCACCCTTCCCGTGGTCGAGACTGCATCTACTGATTCTAGAAATAAGTAGCACGTGTCTTTCGGTAATTTCATCAATTACTTTTTTCAAATACATTTATCTAGCGGATGATGTTTTTAGGTATTGGCGATTTTTAGTTAGGGAATAAGTGATTTTTTAAACTTACTGCGCAAAATTTTCTAAAATAATCGAACGGCAGTGTTGCCGTTTTAATCATCCGTTGAAGGGACGTAGGATTCCAGCATTGTGTGTAATTCCACATATGCGGGGTTGCGGTGGAGAGTTTTGCATGTTTGCTGAAAGCCACTACTTTGCTTTTCATTTTTACAAGTGTCAATTGCTGGAACTACGCAATTTAGCCTACATTACCACAGATTTCTAAGGGAGTAAATCAACACCTTGTTGACACATGAAATCTACTTTCTTTCTACAAAATTATCCCTTAAAAAGCAAATCACGATTTTCCCTTTTATTGGTTACATTCGAAACAAAAGCAATGAAGTTTACTTAACTCCAAGTTCTGAATTGTGCCCAGGTGTCTCTGTGGAGAGAAACATCGCAGTTCAGTTGGTTCTCGTGTAGACGGCTTTGCTATTGTAGTAATTTATTCTATCGCTTAGAAAGGCTTGATTTGCTGCAACAGGCTTATTATTACTCTCTTCAACCTCCAGATCTCAACCTTAAAACAAGCGGGCAGAATGGACAGGGTCCTGATAGTAAGGGAGTACAAGTGTTACAGTTGCTGATGTACAGCCTACTTTTTCTTCTCTTTAAGGTCCATTGGAGTCAAAATTGCTGGGTAATTCGTCTCTTTACTCGGTGCAACTCCTTATTTACCACAAAACAACAAAATAGATGTGTCACGCATGCGTGACGCTGGTAGCAGAGGATGCCCTAACATTTGAAGTGTTAAGCTGTTCACTTTCCTTTTTAGATAAAGAACAATCGACGCAAAATCATCCTGTTGGGCCTGGGAAAACTCAATGCAGTTGTTGTTAAGCTATAAAATAAAGAAAGCTGTCGAATATTTGTGACACTGATAGGAAGTATTTAACTAGATGCTTTTGCAGTTTGTACTATTGCGACGAGATGGTCCGCATGTATCTCCGTACAACTTGTTAACTCTGGAATAATGCTAACCAGTTCAACAGCCCTAGAAAACTTTAACTCTAGAGCACTCATGTTACACACACACACACGCACACTTCACCATTCCACTTGTATCAAATTCTGCTCGGGGTGGTTTAGGCCCTCTAAGCGCATGCACCACGTAGAAAGAGAGAGAGTCCATCGTGAGAGCGCCACAAGACATCTGCCTGGCGCTCACACCTTTGAGTATGGCCCTCTGATGACTGTGCTGTATTCTCTTTCATTCGTGTCACACACACATACACACGTACACATAGGCACGTACCCCTCACATGCCTTCAATTTGTCATCTAGCCTCTTCCAGGGTTCACTTCCTGCTCGCTCGCCTGCTCCCTGCACATCAGTTGCAAAGTTGCATTTCAAATCGGTTGCATCTACGACTAAGCAAAATGCGACTAGAAATAAAAACAGTTGGTGCTTATCATTCTACTATCACCTCAAAGCCTTCTGCAATGAGAAACATCTTAAGACAGCCTCTACGCTGTTTGCATACCCAACTTAGACTCACCCATTGGTACTGCAACTCCGCCAAAAAAAACTGTGTTGTGTTCAGTGTTCTCACGAAGAAATTTTTCGCTTTCACAGCATCGTCTTGTGACGAGTAGTGCATAAATCAGACGCCTGAAAACAGGTACTTCATTAACAGATTCGATTGTGGAGTGGGTAGTTGGCTTTGAAGCAGAAACAGGCTTGTCACGACTTAGGCTACCACTGAAAGACGCTACTTGTCAAGCGACTTCATTTACATCAGTCTTAACGTCTTTGCACCGCTCCGTGTTGGACGTCTTCTCTATGCAAGGGCAGCTATTCGCTAGTTTTGCCCTACCATCTGTAGTGCCGTCACTGATTGAGAGCTGGATTAGCAAGGCAGGTTAGACATGCTCGTCCAAATCGAGTTGCTGATTGAGTTCTCTCTCTCTCTATTTTGGTATTATAAGCCCGTAAAAGCAGTTTTTAAAATTAAAAATCTATCATAACTAAGTGAAGACAAAGCTTTAATTTCAACCATTTTCCTGGTGACTTAAGCCCAACCTCATCTTCCACTTCAGAAATGACAACTGCAGGATTTCGCTGGAAGTGAGAATCTCATTAATTTAATTTGACAATCCTAAGTAGGCTGAAAGAAAATGACATTTTTTGGAACAACAATAGCCATACGATTATAATTTTATACAATCACAAATTACCTTGAATGAATCATGGATCCTGCTGCTTTCTCTCGACCTCACAATTACTCTCCCATTTTCCAAGTTACATGAGACACTTTTGGGCACTGCATTAGCAGCTTGCGATATCTGGAAGATCTAATGGAAGCAGCTCATAATTACTTGTACATTTGCGTCTATTCGGACGTCATCTTAATTGTCGTGAAAAGGCATGTGTAGCAGGAGTAAGTGATACTGATTCCTATCTGCAAGCAAGAGCTAAAAGACCGAACTGAAGGCAACAATCGGGGCAAAGGCGGGGTGGAGGGGGAGGAGGTGTGGAGGTAAGAGGGTGAGCAGGTGGGTGGGTGAGGTGGAGGCAGTTAGGGCGATTTTCTCGCGAAACATGACAAACGGTCTCACACTCCATAGCCCTCTAATCAGTGATGATTGCTGTATTCTCTGTCCGCAGTAATTACAGACCTGCTGTCCCACTAGCACTGACCTCTTCCCTCCGCCTCGTAATTCCAGTGGGTACCGAGTTCACTGCGTCTCCAGGTGTAAACAAATACATTTTTTAAGGGATTAACTTATCGAACTACTAAAATGTTTTATTAAGTGTGTGACAAAGTAAACGTTATGATTCCAAAAGGTGAAAGCGGATTCTTAATGCAATCTCAAAAGGGATCGCCTTCCCAAAGGTTACATTGAAAACTTGAATCTTAGTAGATGTTTGTCTCGTGTCAATCTCGATGCGAAAAAACCTCTCAAATTTGTTAATTTTTAAGGCGTTAAACACAAATAAATATTTGTTCTCAACTTTTATGAACTGAGTGAGAAATGAGCATGGAGGAATATGTATATTTGCTTCAACCTTCACACCCAATCAGAAGCTCCTCAAAAGGGGATCCCCTAGGGCCAATAGGATTTAAGGTACCATTTTGGCTATAGAGGGATAAAACAAGTCTAGCTAGGTAAAGTGATTGTAATTATGAGCTTTTGACATTTTGTTTGCTAAATTCAAATCCGTTAAAGTCTTCTCAGTCTGTGAAGCTAGTGTGACCCGTTTCAGCAACCTCTTGTTGGGGGCTCGATATCTACAGTCTAAGTGAATGCAATCGATTTCTCGGAATAGGTGAGAACTTGTAATATCCACGCAGAATTTTTGGCGTGTTTTTCACTCTCCTGCCATCAAATGTCGGTCAGACTAGATATACAATGGACTATTCGAACTGAGTTTACCCCGATTTTAATGATTAAGGAGAAGCTAGGTTCTTGTAAAATCCCTTGTTTAGTATCCGGAGGAGGCAATGGTGTGTGTGATGAAAGAACGTACCACTCACAAGTGGTTGCACTCGCCAGTTTAGGGTTAATGATGATTCACTCAAAAACAGCTAATACATCAGATTTAAGGTCTTTTGTCCTTCGAAAGGACTAAATGCTCATCGTAGTTAAGAGATTGAAGAGCTGGAAGGTCTAGATGTCAAGTGTTGTAAAGACAAACCTCCCATGTAGTTTGGAATCGTGAGTGATGAATGAGAACATTCACACTTTCATCACCTTGGAAAGGATGCAACTCCTACTAATGATTTACAAAAATCTCAATTGACTGCCATTTTGTCGTTTCTCACTTCTGCCTTGTTTTGAACTAAAACGTCATGTTCTTTAAATTGTTTTCAAGCCAACATTTGATGGAAGACGTCTCCTTGTCTATCGCTCTTCCAGAGAACGACAATCTAGCATTGGCCGAGCCCAACTACCCACTTCCTACCTACATTTCTAAACTACAAGGGAGCGCGCCACTTCAAATCTGGAAGACTTTGCAAGCCCCTGTGTATTGTATACTCCTAACTTAGTTGTCAACTTTCCGAGTGCCTAGCAGCAGCTACGAATGGGATCAGCTCCATACCTTGGCCATGGTAACGTTTGTGATTTAGGACAGGCTAAACGGTAAGGATGTCCTATGATCATACACGTTCCCCATATTTTCTTGTAAAATTGCGCTGAAATTTGGGCAATACAAGTGAGATGGTAAAGAAAGATGTGCATATTTTTAAAAAAAAACCAAACTACCACTCTCCACTCCACCTCTTTTTTCAGTCGCCTCCCATAACTCAATAAACACTTCACGTCACGCATTTGTGTCACAGGAACCGAATGTGTTATAAATTAAATTTTTAGAAAAAAAACGACTCTTTTATCATTTACGTTGCATTTGACTACATTTGTGCCATCTCTAACGGTTGACCACGCTAAGTAGTCGCCATGCTGACATTTAAGGGGGATGGGTGTTGGAGGAGGGCAGAGGTACCCCACAAAGGTTGCGCACCATTGCACACAACTTCCGGTTAGCAGACGGAGATTTACGCCATCGACAAAAGCTCACTCTCTGTTGTTTACACTTTTTGAAGTCTCTTCTCCATACTTGTCTTGTGTAAACACTCGTGGGTTGCTGGGTACCGCACTGCGACCAAACTGCATTGACACTGAAAACACGACCGGGCAAGTAGATGTTTACCTTTTTAAGGTGGAGGGGAGAAAGGTGAGTCGCTTGTGGCCGGAATCATGGCAACAGATTTTTCTCGCTCTCTGTATTTTTTTGCTGTCGTGATTGGGTAAATTATGGCTGTGACAAGACATTATGTCAATGGAGTGGAAGAGCTGGTATAACTGTAACTAGTCCCTCTAGTGAACAGGCCCTAACGTTTTGTCTTCTAAGCAAGATTTGTCAAGAATTATAGATAGGTCATATAGGTCAACATCTCAAGCGAAATGATTAGTGGCATCAGCAAAATTGCCAATTAGTTTAAACCGCTCCAGAATTACACGTCTTTAAAAACTTTCAAACAATTCAGGTGAAATTTTACACGTAATCTTTAGGATTTATAAAGTGTCAAGGTGATTGTAGATCACTTTGTGTCTGCACAGAGTGCAATCCCATTTATCTCTGTCGCATTACCAAACGGTACACTCTATGGCATCGTTTAATTTGGCGTGAATTACCGCCAATTCCAAGGTGTGCCTTCCTCGCTTATTCAATATTCATGAGTTCTGCCACCACCTCGACAACACCGCCCCTGAGGCCTTCTGTACGCCATTTGAAGAGCCCTTTGCATCATCTTTAATCCTACCTCTGGGACTAGAGCAATGCACTTAAAGCGCCAGGGAAGAAGCTGGGAAGGAGAAGGGGCTATGCCGTGAGGCAATAGTTGCCTACGTGCATACCTAATTATGTGGACTACTCAGTGCCCGTATTTTGCCCTTTCGCTTGACAACATGCTTAAAGCCTTCTGTCCATTCTTCTACCAAAATGATCCCTCACATGTGTTTCACTCCGAAAGGGAAGGCAATGTTTAGAAGGGGTTCTTTACTCACATCTTCCCCTTTAAGTAAACCAAGAGTTCACGGATTCACCTGTACAACATACGATGCTAGGGTAATTTAAATGAAAATTTATTTTCTCCAACCGTAATCGGAGCTAGTAGGTCCACACCCCCCCAACCCTGAGGGCACCCACTTGGCTGATTGCGAATTCAAAGAAGAGGCCTTGCCTCCTCAGGTCATCTCTGTGTGTCATCAAATGGCGCCCCAAGTCATAAATCTTCCAGGGTGGTCCTTTCCCCATTCCACCCGTCACCCAACAGAATTCTGTGGAATAAACCCATCCCGTTTTATAACGACCAAGGCAAGGGTCAGACCACACAGGCTCGGGTAGTGGAGGCAGGGTAGCCCAAATCGCCAGTCATTCCTCTTCGCCTGTTTTGCTAAGAAATATCCTGGATCTTTGCAAGGCTTGAAAAATTCTCGTTAACTGAAGGAAGGAGACATTATAGAATGCAAAATGTTTTGTAAAGGATGGCTTTAGGGCTGTTTAGAGAAGCGAGGTAACAACAAGGTGACGTAAAAGGTACCTAGACTAAAGACCGTGAGTTAGTACCACATTTACCGCACTGCTTAGGGGTCTAAGGAAAAAAACGACCACCACTATCCAGACTTCCATTGTCCTGGGCTAACACCTATTGCCATTAGTTTTAACTAGGTCGCTTACATCTACTGTGCTATCTCGAGATCAATAGATCTGTGTGGTACAAGCACTTACCACGGACCGCAAAGTATGGCAACGGATGACATCAGATTTATCTCCGAAGTTGGCAAATCACTTTAAGAGTTTCGCCGCATGTCACGTATGTGTGACATGCAAGCTCGAGTAAGAATTGTGATGGTCTTTCGTGTAACTGAGGGGTGAGAACTCTGTACCATAGTTTAACCGCCTTATTTGACACCTTGATCCACTCGATAAGATCACTTGGGTTAGGTAAATATATGCTCTTTCGTTCATTATGTGTGCATGAATTTTGCGTGAGATAAAACCATGAACAGTATAAACGGTGTTGAGGCCATTTGATGCGTTGATGAGTGGATTCCACGACGGAGTTTGTGTGAACATCACCCATTTAACTAATTTCTCTCTAGCTCAACTCTCATAACACCGTTCCCATGAACAAGCCAAGAAGTACTCGTTCTTTTTTTCATTTTCATCTCCGATGTGAATTTAAGGCCATAATTCTAAACTCTGGTTGCCCCAGAATCAACATACAGATCTAGTAGCTATTGATATGTGTTTATCTCACCCCCCTTTGAGGGCTGTCTTGGCGGTCAAGGGTATCAACTTGAGTTTGCACAAGTAATAGCCCAAACACTCCCATTGATTTAGTCTAGTTAGCAAGTAAATCTTAATTATCTGCCACCTACATTCCTTTCTTCATTGCAGCATCTAAGAATGCAAGCACCGTGCCGTCGGTGGAGGTGTATGCAGCTCTCACCTTGCGTTTTGACTAAAATCTCGCAGAGAGTGGAGTGTGTAGGGTTTAACCGACTACCTCTTTTGTGATGACCTGGTTTTCATCACATCCTGTTCTCATGAGGTCGTCGTACCTTTCACCACTTGCACCGCAACAGCAACCACCTTCACCGCCGTCATGTAACCATGTTACCTATTTGAGTGGGGGTTAGTACGACGGCATACTGGTGCCAGCAGTATGTTCACGCGGCTCAGTGATTGGGTTAGAATGTGAAAAAAGAAAGTAAGAGGAGTTGTTTCTCTGAGAAAAAGCGAAGGCAATGCTCACCACACTTAGTGACTAACGAATTATGCTTGTAACGCGTCTTTAATCAGGGCTTCTTCCTCTTCTTCAAGCGTCTCTCCCTTGTGTCTGCCGATGTGGCGCGCAAATTTTGTGGTGAATCATTCCTCCACAATTAAAAGCTCTAATTCCTGGATTTTTAGGAACACTTCTGGTAAATAAAGCGTTAGGTTGCCGGAGAATAAACGCGTCTATTTAATTGGAAATAAGTTGTTTTTCGTAGTGTTGATATTTTTGATGTGTTAATGTGATGTCATGCCAAGTTGACAAATCAGTGATGATTAGCTCTCTTCCCCTTGTCAAGCAGAAATTGATGATTTGTATGTGTCACTCTTCTCAATGAACTTAGTATATGGTTTGACAAATTAGGTGCATTTTATGGGAGCAATCGTTTATCGCCGTGAGAATTTCCTATTTTTATATTGGCTATAAATGTTCCCCACTTGTATGGGGTCATTAGGTCTTGCAGAAACAAGTACCAGCGCGGTTCTTCACTGTCGAAATATTTTAGGTGCTTGCCTCCTCTTTTTGGCTACACACTGAAGGGCACGGCCATTGTACTTCTGTCCTGCAGAATGGCCTCTGGAACATGCCGGTAGCCCTCTTAACCCTCCTTTACCTCGATCCTAGTATTGTCTGTTTTCGCCTACAGGGAAGTCTCGAGTGCTGTATCGGTGGCAGATCATAAAGAACAACCATCGGAATTGCTATTGATGCATAGTAAACCTTAACATAGTGGAAGAAGGAGATATGCTGTGGAATGGGTAATCTGTGGGAACCCCTTACTGAAGGGTCGGAAATGACGTCTCCCTGTGGCAACTACTCCAATCATGCGAGTGACACCAGCCGTGGGCCTAAACTGTCCGGAAAATTTCGTCACAAAGCCGTCTGCGGGACCTGTATAAAGGTGCTAACCAGGTGAGCACACAATACCGCCTGAAGCTCTCAACTAGGTTGATAGATATGGCTGGACAGCTCTGAGGTGAGATTAAAGTGACAAGGAGAAAAACGCGAAACCTTTTCTACGAAACTATTTCAAACGCCGCCCTTTATTTGGCAACTCTGGTTTCGGGTCAGTGTTTTAGGACTGGCAAAAAAAACACGAGACTAGAAGAGAAATTTTCTTTCCCCAATACAGTTCTTAAACAGGACAGAACTCCAGATTCCAGATATTACGGTCAAACATCTCCAAAGTAGCATAAAATTTGGATGAGTGACTTGGTTGTAATGGTCGACAAGTGAGACTGACCAAGCGGAGCACTGCAGACGACTCTTGAAAAATGGGAAGGGGCTATGCAATGAGTTGATTGTTTACTTTGGTAGGCATTTAAAGCTCCGCCACTTTGCTTTTGCTGAGTGGAACAGTCTCCAGGCCAAGACGGTAGCCCTCCCAGCTCTTCGCTGAATCGGTAGTTCATACTCTGCCCAAGTATTGTCCTCACTCGCCTTAAGAGAAGGCTCAGGTGCATGAATTTTTAATGTCGCTCTGTACTTGAATGCCGCAAAAAGTCCGGAAAGGCAACCAAACCTTTCGAATTAGTCTCGGACTGATCGTTCAGGCGTACTCGTTTCCATATCCGTTCATTTAACAGAAGTTGAAGCATAGAAGATTTTGCACACAGTATGGCAGTCAGTTCTCGAATAACCCGGAAACGGTGAAGTATTTGCAAATTAAAAAAAACGGCAAATTGATAATCCTTGATGCTTACCGCCTGTCATCGACTAGCCTATGGCATGCTGGTGGAAGGTATTAACCTAGTACCTCCCACCACCTTCTTGGACCAGTTGATGTAAATCCAAAAATCTTTTCGCGCCACAGCTAAAGTTCTTCCTGAAAAGTCTTTAGAACATCACAAAGGGGAGATGATCTTTTTAACAGTGATGCAGTTGCACATTTGAGCAAGTTATCACCATAAACAAACCAATTATTTCAGCCGTCTGTGAGTAGTACCTTATCCCAACTGCATACTTCACCCTCCCAAATGTCCAGCAACGAATGGGAGGGGAAGGTAGCTTCTGCATAAGCTTTGGGAGTGAGCCAAGCGCTGTCCATAAAGCAGACAAGGTGAGTTCACACTGTCTGTTTGGTTAATGGTATGAGGGCTGTAAGTAACAACGTGGATGAAATTTGCTGTGCTGAGGCACAGACGCACACCTTTCTATACTTTATAGTACACTCAGGTAAACTATCCCATGCATTTTACAAGTCCCTACAAGCTATACGGGGTCAAGGTGGCGAGCTCAACTGAAATTTGAGCTGCCCTTTCTGATCACCTTAATCACTCATTTCAAAGTGGATGTCCCTACCAGCGTACCTAAATCATTAATTATGATTGGAAAGTTACCTCTTCTGAAAATATAATATGTCCTATCAATTTATGCTTTTTCTCATGAAAGCTGGGAACATGACATTTATTGTATCAAATGGTGTGGAAGAATGCAAGAGATTCCACAAATATTTCAGAAGAAATCGATGTTACCTTGAAAGGAGAAGCTTAGAATTCCCTAGATTATTTTATGTAAGATGGAGTATTTCTACTATCAAATCAAATTGTTGTTTTTACGTAATTTTGTCAGATAAATTTTGCGCTACATCTGCTTGGAATCTGTGAAAATCTGGTAATCTCCAAGTTCTGTAAACGAAGCATTACAACCGGGAGGTGGAATGCATCTGAGGTGACAACACTAAACCACTCTTGGGGGTAAAATGCCAGCTAAATTTTCAGCTAACAAGTATATGGCATATTGCTCTATTTAAAAAGGCCTAATTTTTCTGAGAAGTTAATTTAAAAAGTTTGTATAGAAAGCGCTCGGTCTACCAACGCACTAGCTGCCAGGGTCAGTCCGGAGGGCAAAAACTCCCACAGTCCGGACTTATGATTTCCTGTCCTTAATTTTGAACCATTTCACCTGTGGATCAAACCCTAAGCATCGCAAGCCTTTTCAGCCTAGAGGCATCCTACATTCACTTTATTATCTCAAAATCGAGAAATCGGGGCACAACATGGTTCGGTGTGATGCAAGCACCCATCATGGCCTGGAAAATGTTACACGTGCTCTTCTTTTGGAGCTGCCGAAACCCCTTAAGACTATTTTCCATGTTCTTTAGAATTTGTGTGAAATTCACACCATGAAATCACACCTTTGGGGATAAAGCTTGTCCATTGCTGGACCTCGTTCCCTTAAGGTAGTGGAAACTGAGGAAAGCTTTCATAACACGCTGACTGACAGGTACGCAGAGGGAGTAAATTACCACACCTTATGTGTCTGAATTAGTCAAATAAGTCTTCTAATGGTACTACTTGATTTGATTTCCTAAACTAGTTCCTTTCGCCTCGGTAGAATGTGTCACATCTTTGTGACGCCCTAGCTCGAATAAGCGGATCTATCCGCAAAGGTGTTGAGCATGACCTCAATTTACACAATTTTATAATATGCAATTTTTACATTTTAATTAACTTCATGATTAGTACCACAGTTGTAGCGTATTGTTCCGTGACTGCGACCCAAGTTAACTTCCGATTCTGCCTTGAAGTGGATTTGATTAGCCACTACCAGCACATTGTTACACGCCCGAGTGAATTTTTCACCTTGCCGCCAACAAATGCACAGTTTTCATGGAACTTCTGGCGCTTTTCTGACACAGGAAATTGAGTAGGTTCGCTCTCTTTCTCTCTCGCTCCGTTTACCACGCTTGAGTGGTACGCGCATATTCCTTCTACTTTGCATTCATAAAAATTGTCATCGAACTCGACTACGGTCTTTGCGTTTTCTGCCTTGTAAGTGTATTTTATGCATTCCATTGAGAATTATACCTTACTGATCTCCAGCAGAAGCAGCAGTGCAGGGGTTGGGGATTTTATTTTCCACACTCGTTTGGAGTTTTGAGTGCTACCGGCCAGAGTGGTGAGAAAGTCCACAAACGCACACAATAATGAAAGTGGCGAAGTTAATTTACTACTAGTTGCCAGAGGTAAAAAAAGGGAGGGCGAGGCAGGAGGATGGGATTGGTGATACTACCGTGAGAAGAGGTCTGCTGATACGGCAGAAAACCACAATTTCACTGCTGGTTTGAGGCGTGTGACCGTGGTTGGCGCACCTGAATGCGGTGTGTAAGTGTATGCGTGTGTGTGTGTGTGTGAAATAGGGAGGGGCTAGAACGGCTCTAATACCTCCCTTCCCCTTTCCACACCTCATTCCCTCCCCACCTCCTTCCACCTCGTGTCACACCTTGACGAGTGTGGGAGTGGGAACGCCTTTCTAGAGGCAGTAGAATTGGCCGAATGCGCTCTTCATGCACTGGGCGGATTTGAGTGGTGTGTGTGTGTGTGTGTGTGTGTGTGTGTGTGTGTGTTGGCTTTCACACATAAATTGCTGCCTGCAAGAGAGTACGATGGTAATGTGGAATTACCCCTAATGTAAATACACCAATTGTTCATTCCACAAGGCGGATACACCATTGCCGGCGTAATGGCAATTAATGGCCGATCACTCAGCAAACGTCACTAATTTTGCTCCTCGGGCGATGAGACCTCTAATGTTTGTGTGTGGAAAATGTTACGTTCGTATGTTTTTCACCCATTCGATAAATTTGTACTTCTAGGAAAGTCTATTTTAATTGACTAAAATAATCTACAGAGCATGTAAAGTTGCGCAGTTTTGATTTTTGTAAAAATCCCAAAAATCCCTTGCATTTGCTTACAAATGAAAGTAAATATATTTACTCATCATTTTACCTTAATATTAACCCAAATGAATAGTGATTTTATGTAGTCATTCCGTTGATAAATCGCTTCAATGTAATGATATTAGCATGAGAGGTGATAAAGACTTTGAAATAAGTTTAAGTATTTTAAGTGCTTCCGATACTTTTCGATCACAATTTTGGTGTCTGGACCTACGACAGTATCTTTATCTCAAAAAATTAAAAAAGGACCTAAATTTCACAAAATTCGTGGGTAAAAGCATTTATTGTAGGGGTTTCTTCCATTTCCTCCTCTACTCTTTTACTACGCCTGATATGAGAAGGTTGGGTGTTCTCAGGCATCTTTATTTTAGTAGCTGAAGCAGACGGTAGGCAGAGTATAAATAGAAGCTAGGAGGTAGGTCTGTCTAGGTCCGAAGAATGACCCTCCCGTTCAGAACTAGTTTGAAATTGTCCACCCACCTCTAGCCTATAAGGTATATTTGAAGAATATAAGTATTACATTTATGTTTCAGTTTTTTAGGTACGGGTTGATAGGTAAATGAGTTACTATTGATGAGAAGCGGAGTTTGCTGGCCCTATTTGTGGTCTCGACCATTAAAATAATATAGTAAAAATTATACTCTTCGAAGATTTTATTTACCAGGAAACAATAAATGCAGATTTCGCCTGTTTTCGTCCGTTTGATTAGTGCCCAAAGTTCTTTTAACTGGGCCTATAGATACCGAGCCGCTGAATCGTCAGACATCTGTTATCATTTGACATGGGAAAGGATTGACGCCTCTAATTGATTGCCCCGAGTGACGGATTTATCGTGAATAGAGATGGGAACAGACTATGATCTTGCTATAACAGTTGTTTGTTGTCAGGGGATAAGGAAAGAGTAGGTTTCCCCTCTCTCTGCCTCTCTGACAGCGCAGCTGCTAGGAGACCTCGAATGCTCCGATTGACAGGCACAATATTTGTCTTTGACAACACCTCGGCTGAATTTCATCTCAGCCTCAGTGTTCTTCATCATTCAAATAAATATCCGTTTCTGCTGATATAAATAGACTTTTGGGCAAAAATGACTTATTAGAATGTACGAATTCACCGTCTTTTCGGTCTCATTGCTGCCTATTCTTAGGCCGCGAAAGAGGACGAGTTGTGTATTTAATTTGTGGGTTGCTAAGTTCTGATGAATGACTTCTGCTTTGCATTATTTCGAACATTTCTGTTGCGCTTGGCTCTCCCCTACATAGGAAATAAGATGTACTAAGTTGGAGGAAGTTTTGTGCGATGACAATAGGCATAAGCAGAACGCCACGACACGATGGGAAATGGGTCAGCGAAGACTTTAGCACCCACAGTTCCAATGTAGTTTAATGGATGAAAGAAGTGGCACTTTGGCACAACATTTGGTGAAAATGACTGGCTTAGTTAGGGCAATCGCCCTCTTTACTTCTTCCAGGAACTGGTTTTAGCACTCTAATGGTGTTAAAAGGAGGGCGAATGCACACTATTTGATTTTCCTATGACAGTGATGAAAAGGAGCTACCAGTATGAGCTATCAGAGACTCAAGTCTCAGTCTCAAATATTTTCTCATAACTATTTCCTTTAGGGTATGTCAGTTGTCTCTGCCCATCAGTTTTGATGAGACTTCAGGGTTTTAGTGCTTGAGAAGTACCAACAGTGCTGTCTTAATGGTTGAAGAGGGTGCCCAAGCCAAATTGATACTTTTGGGCTCTAAGCAACTAAAAAGGACTATCAAGAAGTGAAAACTGCGGCCATATTTACTGATTGTGGGCTAAAAATGCATTGGCACCTTAAATAGACTGCTTTTTTCAATCAGTGGACACAATATTAATAATTTCCACTGCTTGCATAGAAGGATCTTTCTTTTGTGCGTTAGCATTCCACGGGGAGAAATGTATTAAATGACCCTTCATTTGAGCTACGATGAGGCGTTCCACTAGTTAGCTACATGACCTCAGAACGAACTGGTGTGCTGTGTGGGTGTGTATCTTATTATGGTCTAAGGTCTCCGCGTCTGGGGATCCAACCTAACTCTCCCATCCAATCGCACCATTCCATATTGTATTGCACATTTCTACACTGTGAGTGGGTGACTTTTTCGACGGGTCCGTTGCTAACGCCACTGCCCACCTGAAAGGTGGTTAATCAGCACTTACCACTCACGATCACTATTATCTGACATACACATAAGCGGTTCGCGGGGCCGATGGGCCCACAAGGCGTCACCTCCGTAGAATAAAAGGGTCCGGTTTGGTACAAACGCCAACATTTGCCCACTTGTGGCAACTTTCCTCAATTTACAAACACCAAATCTATAATCTCCAGTCATAGGGGTCCTCATATGAAATTTCATAGAGGCGGGAAACAATTCAAGAGGTTGAATCCAGGAGATTCTCCTACAATATCGCAGTTTCACTTACTGATCCTTCCAACGCGAAAGCTTTAAATACGTTGCAAGCAACGCAACAAAAGGGACGCAAAATGCAAATATGTCAGTCACATCCTACATGTAATTTAGCTGCTAGCCACTTAATGCACCTGCAAAAAATCTCCGCCTATCCCTCTGACTGAAAATTGGGTGCTGCTACTGCTACTCAGTGGGACAGGACGAGTTTAATTAGACCACACCTGGGGACATGAATTATTGCATCTCATAGAGCACGGTAACTATGGCGATGTCCAGCCGCGCTTGTCTCAACGTCAATTCACTCACCCCCTCTCCTTCTCCTCTCCATGCATTTCTTCCGGACTCTAAAAGGTGTTGTCACCTTTGATTAGTCTAAAGGCGGAGGTCTCCACCTCTTCTTTCCTCATGCATGGGAGGGGAGAAGCGAAAATGGGTGGTCGTCTCGCACCACCATGGCATCCTTTGCACCGCATGGGATCGTTCTAATTACTCGGTAGAAGGGCGTTACCACATTTGTCGTCGTCTGCCCACCAAAATACTACTCGAACATTGTGTTATGGATAACAAACTTACATACACGTCGGACAGCCTTAATGACAAGCAAAATTATGTACAACAAAGACTAGGAAGCCGGGTAATTAATTACACATCTGTGGAGACTACCCGTGGGGCGGTTTGATAAGCTGTACGAGTTACTATTACTGTTCTTTTATTGACAATAAGGAAATTAGAAGACAACTGAATCGCAAAATACACTGAAAAGACCAATATTTGACTTATAAAGTCACTCCAATCAGGGTATGCACTAGGGACTTTTGATGCTCCTACGAAACAATTAACTACACAGCCAGTAGAGGTAAAAGACATTTTCACCAACCAAGTTAATACGTCTGGGGAGTTCCAATATGCATGCAGGGGCTTGTCCATCATAAATTAATTGAGTGTAAGGGGGATGCACAAGTCATCACGCAGGGGATGGAGGACCCTGCCTAGAAAGTGGCAGCATGGCCACGCATGTTTAAATCACTTTCCAGATTATGAGACTACCCGTTTCTCTCCACTCATTTATCCATATTCGCACTCGTGACGTTCAATAAGGTACCCACCCCCTCCAAATTCCCACTTTAGGATAAGGCTTTTCAATATCCTGGACTTCTTGGTATTCCTCTCCCTTTCTTCCACCCCCTTCTTTCATTGACAAATCGGACTATAAGTAAGTATTTTCCGTCAGTTTCACATATGTCCATTTGTGAGAGTCCCGAAATCACCATTTTTCAACACTTGGGGAGTAATTTGACGTTATGGTCATTTGGTGGGGCAGGATTTTGGGTACCACGTAAAAATTTCCGATTCCTCAGTTGGTTTTAAGAAACAATTGAATTCATCAATTGAATCAAAAGTGCTAGTGTCAACATTATACAGTAGAACAATTCGGTTGTGGGGGTTTGTTTTCCTTGGTGACCTCGGTAGAGAACGTAGTAACCGGCATGGTGAGAAATCCGTCATGGCTAACGTAGTTGATTAATTTAGTACTCTTCAGCTACTGAAACGATTCACTGAGGTAGAAGTCAAAAATATCACCTCCAAAATCAATTAAGAACAGAAGAAATCGGCTTAAAAGATGGAAAACTGAACTATCATTGGCGTGACCTCAGATCAATAAAATGGCTCACCATTAGCTCAGCCAATAGGACGACAGGAAGTGGCCTCTAGGATGTATCACTTTTAAACCAGAATAGCAAATTAGACGTGAAACAGAAGGTACCAAGTGTCCGCATTTGAGAAGCATAAACATCTCTGCACACACAAACGCACATTTAATTAACGCTTCTCTTAGGCGTGGCACAGAAGCTGCAATATCAAAATATCCCTCTAATTTGCGGATGTGTGTACAGCGCAGAACTACAAAAGCCCGCCACCCCAGAGTCCAGCCCTTCAGCCTGTCCCCTCCCCAGCCAGACGGATGGGCAATCCCCGTCCCTCTCTTGCTCCCATCCACAAATCTCTGCCTTAGGCGAGGTGGACCCGCCCAAATCAAAGCTCCTTGCATAAAAATTACCATAAGTGGGCTAAAATTAAGGGGTTTGTAGCATTCTCATCACCGCCATCACCATTGTGCTCCTGAATGATTACCAGGCTTTGAGGTAGAAAAGAGAAAGAAAGTCCTATTAACATCTTATCCCCATTCAAGATGCGTGTGGACCAAATGAGTGGTCAAAATGTCGTCCGAGTGTCTTCAAATGCCCTGTGCCTCAAGGGAGAGACAAAACCACATCAGTTGTGTTGAAAACCCACTTGCATTGTACACATCCGCATATGTGCGCCTGTGTTTACGTAGCTATAAGAAATTGACTTGCCTCCCTCGGAGCATTGCCCCATGTGAACTACGTTGGTGGTCGAGGATCTCTTCTGTCAAATGCCGTTGTGTTTGTGTGTAGGTGCGTGGGGGGCTGATGAGCAAACAACGCAGTACCTTTCTGCGCACAAACCTCTCCTGCGGGGAGCTAGCGTCCAGCCTGAAAAATGGGATTGATAGAAAAGTGACCTAAGCACTTAAGCCAGCAGTGCAGCCAATGCACGATTCTCGTTGGCCTCTGTTAGCTCAGCTGTTCAAGCCTGTGTTGCTATCACAGAGAGAGAGGATATCATTCAGCCACTGTAGCATTTGTCTCGCTACTGTCCTCCAAACCGATATTGCCCCATCTCGGTCATTTGCAACTTTCCTGTACCTCTACGTGTGCGGGTGGGTAAGTGAGTGGGTGTGTGCCCACGACCCACGACGTACCCATGCGAGATAAGGCGGCAGCGGAGGAGGAGAAAGGAGAAATATCGCCATTTCAGAGTGTGGGTAAATTTACATGGCTTCCCACATGTGTTTGCCACATGGTCGAGTCCCCTTGGGTGGTCTTTGTAGCCCGGGCAACTGTCTCCCTCTTCTGTTTTGTGTTATCAGAAGACGAATGTAAAGGGTAGGATAATCCATCTGATATGGCCAAGGCTACAACAAGCCACATAAGGGAACACACAAGAGAGGTTAAAGTTTCTGCCATGGAACCACCGTGATTGAAGCCCACCCAGGGCTGGCAATTTGGGAATCGCCTTAAATTTTCACGACCATTTCTTCAGCCCATTTCTTCTCTTCGGAAAGAAGAGGGTTTAAAGAGTCGCAAAACGCGCTTAAACTGAAGGCAGTAATGATAAGTGACCCTTAATGGGTGGTCAGATGTCCTTTTCAATAAAATTAAGGCAATTTGAGGGGATTTAATAATATCCATTCAGAGGTCGCTGCAAATATTCACTTTTTAAACCAATGGTGAATTTCTAGTGTACGGTGATGTTTTAATTATCAGGAACTCAAAATGCTTTCTACATCAAATGAGAGCCAATTTGTGGTATCCTGAAGACTTTCAACTGATCACATGTGTTATTTAAGCGCGGAAAAGAAAAGGCCTTCAAAAAGACTCCTGATTTTATTCAACGCCTTCTACGTTTCCCAATTTGATGGTCGTTTTAACCATTGGTGCGTCGTTTAATGGGCTTAACAGGATCCAGTGTTGGAGGCCACCTAGCAGCTGTAATAGACAATGGTGAAGCTCTTTTCCATCAGCTTCTGTGTTTGGCACGGGCTACAACCACTTTGGTGGAGGTGCTCCAAAGTGCACACTACATTTTCAATGCTCTTGGTATCTGAATATAAGTCTACATCTCCAGGCCATCACTGGAGGCTAAACTCGAGACTATAGGCTACTTATGTGCATTCACTTTTCAAGAGCTGGATATAGAACCCTTTAGAATAAGGGGCATGGGGAATGGTGTGGCACAAGCATGAAAACTTCATTGAAAATGTCAGAAATACTGACTTTTGTCACACTGGAGTCAGAGACACTTCTGATTGTAATTTAAAGGAGAAAAAATTAAGTGTCAAAAGCTGAAGCAATTGATTTGTAAGCTAACAAATCCACTAGAGAGCATTGGAAGTAAGCTCAGATCTTCATTTCCCCTTACCCTAAAAAACAATTATGAATAAAAAGGAGAGAAACGCATTCACACGAACGACCTATAAGACTATCAGTCTGTGTGAAAGATGACAAGACTGGGCGAAAAAAAGCATAGGACTCATCCAGCGTTGTCAGTGCGTCAATCGCCCCTAGGGAGAACAGTTGTTGCCATGACGATCTTTCAGCATTTTATCTTTTGATCGCCAATAATAACATCAGCAGTATCTGATGTGACATGATGTGATGTTTGTGTGATGGCTACTGACAGTTGCTCCCTTTCCAGTGCCTCTCTCTGGATTGATAGCTTGACTACGGGTATGGGTTATTCCACTTTCCCACAAGTTTAAACGCTTGTCATAACTAAAATTGTGGAAGCCAAGCTAAGCTGTTCTTACCCATAAGTGAAACGCAGAAGTAGTCCTTAACTACGTAGATCAATCATGTTGAATTTGAGCAAGATGTCTTCACAAGTTGAATCCTAAGTTATGATGAGACTTTCTACCAGTTGGCTGCATTTCCACAGAACGGTCTGGTGTGCTGAATGCTGGAGGCTGTGTTCTGCAGAACGTGTATTGTAAACCAAAAACAGAATAATCACGGGAGCAATCTTTACCGACAAGCGCGAGGATATATGTGGATTTTTTAACCAAGCGTTTACTTCATAAGCATTCGGATGTCCCACTGTGGTCCAGTGCCTCTTCGTCTCTTACCCTGTGTCTTCTATGAATCTGAGTAGACGATGTCCACAGGTTTATAGTTAACTCCACTGCGAGCTCACGATTACTGTAGCCTACTCAACCCCTTTTTGAGGTGAGTAATTTCAATGACCCCATCGAACTGTGAGTATTTATGTTCTAACTTCTTAACAGAAGCTGTGATAACTCCAGTCTCTCTGCATGTGTGTGGAATCCGATTACCAGATGGTGCAAGGGGCCCACTGGGATGTGGCACGTGAAGGCAAAGCAGATGTCAAAGTTCTAACTTTTGACGATGTTCACTAACCCAGTTGAAAAACACCTGTTATCCTACTGGGCCATAAAACTTGGGCGGAAATAAGGCAAAGAGGAGGGTTTCCATTTCCTCCGAACGGTTGTGCGCCACTCGTCAGTCAGCTTGAAGCCTAGCATGATACCGATGGGAAAATTCCCTACAACAATGGGCAGGAGGTAGGAACTTACTGAACTATATTCTGTGTTTTATTCCATGCAAAGATTGTATATCAATCTTAAGTTATGGGTTGGCAAGTCAAAAGCTTTTTGACACAGCGCTTTGGTTGGATACCGCACGATCTTTCTAAACCTTTTTCACAGCTTACTCGACCATCTAAACGTCTTGAGGTTTTCTTAAGAACACACCATCTAATCTAATGTTACCCAGGTTAGGAGAAGCACTCTTGTGAGTTTCAAGCCACCCGAATGACGGATGATAAACGTTTTAGGCCCCATTAACACGCGCACCACAAAGCAAACAGAGCTCAACACTTTGCTACCGTCTCCCTCCCCTCCTACATCTCCCCTTTTCCTCCTACTCCCCTCTTCAGACGAATTCCAGTCGATGGCACACCACCTGCCACACACACAGGGACAACACATGGGTCCAAAGGGCTTAACTCTGTGTGTTTGTGTGCTTGTCCATGTGTTTGTGTGTGGGTGTGGGTGAGTGTGTGTGAATGGATCATGCCATATGTCCCGGTATTTTGTGGTTTTGTGTGTGTATGTGATATTATTAGCATTAACGACCGGCTGAGACTATTTATTAGATCTTATCAGCTTACCGGCGTTCATGAATACAAGCATGCCCACATTACAGCCCGTGAATCTCCTTTGATGGTTGGAAGGGGAACATGAGGTAAGGGGACCTGGATGTCGCCACGTGGTGAGGGAATGGAAAGCAAAGGGTTACCATCGTACAACCATATTTTATTGTCAGGCTTCCTTGAATCCGCTACTTCACAGAAAAAGTTACATTTTACGGGCCTCAAGTAAGTTCTTAAAATGTAGCACTTTTCAGCTTTTAAATCGAAATTCCTCTATCTAATAGGCAATGACACTTATAAATGATCGGCTTTTGAAGTCTGCGCAGTCAAAAGCCTGCCGAAGCCTAGTTATACCATCACCACCAAAGCAATTAAACGCCTGTAGGGAAACCAATGCTCCAGTCTATTCACTGAGTAGCAGCTGATGCTATCTTAAAAAGGATCTCAAGCATTGCTGGGCGACATTAAAAGTCTCCTCACACCTCTCGCAACAACGTGGTTCCTATCACTCTGTGTAATCTTGCCTCGGCACCCACTGACCAACACGAGGTGGGGTGTGGGCTAGCAAGTGAGTGAGTTGGCCTTCACGAGTGAATGGGTGATAACATCAGTGCGTAAACTACTCACTTCTCCCAGCGAGGTGAGAATCGGTCATTAGGGAAGGAGGCGAGGAGATGGGGGAGGGGAAATGAGGTGCTGCCTCTCTTATACACCGTATCTTCTCCCCATTACCGTACTTGATGTCTCCTGTAAGACGATTATCGTAATGTCCGTCTTAATTGCATCGAGCCCACAACTCGAAGAATCAGGAGGAGATGCGGAGGGAAGGCAGGCTCTATACATGCTTGGTCGTCTTGTCCTTACGTGCGTCGAAGGTCGGTTCATCCCAGGTTCCAATACTTTCTAATCAAACCAATTGCATCTAGTGGCATTGAAAATGCTAATTGCGGTTAAAAAGACTCTCTCTACCCCGACCCCTCCTCTTTTGGATAAATGAGGAAAAGTCCAGTACACGCACAGAGGTAGTCCAACAAACTTAATTAATTATCTAGACAAAATGCAGGCTTGCGCGGTCAAAGGTGTGGGACGCCCACCTCGGCGTATAGCTCTCCTCCTTAACATCAAAGGGACAGGCGTTGGAGGCCCGAGGACAGCAGGTGGTGAGAGAGTGGAGATGGTGGTTTGAAAATAAGCCGAAGGTAGGAAGAGTTCCTCTCCTCCCAATCCAAGTATGAAACAGTATATTCGGTAAACTGGCTAGGCTAAACGGAGATGGTTGCTTGACAGAGGCAGCACGGATACATCCATAATCGGTATCAGTATGACCAATGATGAAATCCGTGAGAAGATGCAAAGAAACTGAGGTGGTGACAACGTCAAAAGTGACCGCAAAACTGGAGACATGTCAAGTCATCGGCGTGGTGCAACGGGCTACCACCACCTCACCACCTTAGGGTGTCATTACCACCTCTTTGTTGGACATGCAAACCAAAATTCCGCTTTATCTTTTGTTGTCTTCTTTTCCTTTAAAAAATTCTGCTCTCACGCTAAGAAATCAAAATTTAAGCTGCCATCTTAAATGCTAATTTGAAGTACAATATTTAGTTCACTGGGTGAATGCCCATCTATGTGAGCAATGGGCTTATTTCTCTGCCCAGCCTAATGTGGAACCGCGTTGACCTGCGGATTTTAACATATCACAAAAAGAAATTGTATTGACTTCAAGGAACAGCTTCTTCGCATTCCTTATGATGGTTCTCGACGTCCACTCGTGACCTTAATGAGATCGCCTTGACCTTGCCATCACCTGTTGGTGAACCAGTTGGAGTGACAATTGAGGATAATGAATAAAGCTATTAATATGGAAAATTTTATTTTTAATTTATTGCATCTATTCAGCCTACTTTCCCTTCAACACAGTTCGTATCCAATTGAATAACAGCCAGACTTGGCTGGTTGCAAAACATCGTTAGAGGGATCCGGATACTGGTAGACATTGAAGAGGTATAATTTGATGGTTATCTCCTGGCCCATCAACGGCGTCGGTTTGTCTACCCTAGTCGTCTTGCGTGTTCCCACGTCTTGTCACTAACGCACGGTGCAGAGAGAGGAGTACTAATTTTCTCGCTTAATACGCCACGTAGTGGGACTGACACACACACACACACACAAACAGAGAGACGTACGTATCGCACACGCCTGTTCGTCTCTCGCCCAAGAGAACACAGTTATGTGTGTATGCATGTGTGTGGACGTGCATAGCCCTCCACCGCCGCCTCCGCCCCAATCACCGCCTCCTACGCGTTCACCACCCTTTTGGCCTATCCCGCCTCCCTCCCCCTCGCCCTCCACCCTCGGCCCCGCTCTCAGCTTGGCGCTACACACGTGCACGCATGCAGACAAACGCGCGCTCACGCAGCCACAATACATCGAGGCTCGCGCCTTTCAGCCAGCGCGTTCTCTTATTGGCGTCAAGATCGCTGAGTTGCGCCTACTGGCAGCAGGCAGTGGCTACCAGTAGCCAATCGCTGAGCGCCCGCGTATCAGCCGTGCGGTCGTGTGCCCTCGAGAGGTTGAAATACCTTGTGCTTGGCTGTGCCGCCGCTAGTTTATCTCTGTTAACACCGCTTGTGCTGCCACAACCACTACTACCGCTGCTGCTGTCACTGCTGCCGGTGTCACAGACAATACACCTTTCTTCTGCACAATTTCGAGTGGAACTCCCATTCCCCGATCTTGGTAAGCCAATATTGCGATTTGAGAGGTTCATATCCGAAATTCCATTTATAGCTAAGTATTGAGATCAGACTGATGACTTGTATACTACATATTGACTAATGTAAAGTTAGATGGCCTACCCTCTTTGACACTCAAAGACAGGTGGTAATTGCAAAAGCAGCATAGGGGATTAAAATACTCCTATGTAGTGTTAGACACTAAACTTCAATTCCAAGGCATTTATGCCCCTTGGTCTCATTGCATATATTTTCCTGTTCACAAATCTTCTAAACCAGTAGATTTTATATGTTTCAAATGCATTAAAAGTGAGCCACGCAGTCTTGTGATTTTTTGTTCTTTGAAATTGGCTTTATGAAGCCCAATTTTACCGTCACTTTAAAGTGTGGATACAACTAGCCCCCAAAATAATACCTCCTATGGAAGGCCATTCTTATGGAACTAAGTAAAAATTCGTCTTTTGAAGAGTAGTTTTAAATTTTGTATCCCTTAATTTTCAAGGGAATTGCTTTATTCTTTTTCTGTTATGTTTCACAACTCTTCCTTTCACAATTCGACCTATTAGGTGTTCTAAAGCCTGATAAATTGTGTAATTCTCCAAAGGAACGAGTTTTGTTCCAAAATGTGCTTAGTTCACATGGTTTCAGTAAAAAATTACGCCGTCAGAAATGCTTCAAACGCCTTCAGGGAACTTCTCCATGACACGCATTACTACTATCGAAATAACTAGAAAGACCATCTCAAATTTCACTCCAACCCGTCTCCCACCAGGCTTCCTTTCATTCCCCAATTACCGTTCTATGCTACCAATTGGAGGGTGAACATGAGGGGGAAGTCGGGTCGAGGAAAAGGAGGCGATAAAGCGAGAAAACGTAAATCACAAAAGGCAAAAGGTGTCTAACTAGAGAGACTCTACAAAGCCAACTAGCCAGTAAGGCACCAATTCTATGGCGTTTTTGTCTTACTTTAAGCGCTAATTACTCCTGTCCCCTTCCCTAACTAGGCGACAATTTTTAGTCTCACCTCACTTCACCGCTTCCACTTAGCCAGGCGTGACCCCTTCCCTCACCCCTCTGGTCACATGCCCTTTGGGAGGAGAGGTAAGATGTGGAGCGGGGCAGGAGGAGAAGATTGGATAATTACAGGAGAAGCCTGCTTCTTTAGTGCCTTTCTTACCAAAAAAATGCGCTTCCTTTCTTGCTTGCTTGTTTGCCCATTTCTGCCCACAAAGTTACTCGGCAGGCAGTTTTAGCACTCATTGGTAATTCTTCAAGACCACAGGTTTCCCCGTGGTGGAAATCAATTAGAAAGGAAGACTCAAAAAAGTTCCCCTGATATCAATGCCGCTATCTTTGAGAGTATTCCTTTTTAATTGTTATTTCTTAGGTAGGCGAAAAAGATGCTTAAGTGTTCTAATGAGCTCGAAATCGCTAAAATGTGGTTTCAAGGTTCAAAATCTAAAATAAACCCTTATCGCCTTCGGGAGACATTAGAACCACGAGCTGGACATTTCGAGGTCGGGAGGAGAATCGGGAAAATCTAAAAAGTTAGATTTTAATGCATGTTCAGAGCGCTAAGGATACTTAATTAGATTGGTGCGGGGAGTATTTAATTAAAAAAGAAAATAGGATTGCAAAATCAGCCTCCAAATACAGTTAACAGCACTGAAAGTCTCATTCGTTGCCTTTCAAAGGGTTGTCAATACCTTTTCACGTTGTCCTCACATTATTTCTAGCAGGATCCCTAAATGGTGCCTGTCAAACTTCTAGCAAGAAATGGCAACTATAGGGAACGTAAATTTTACGGAAGGCTGCACTCGTGATAGTGGAAATGGTTGAAATGTCGGTGCAATATCAAAGATACAAGACGAAATGCCTATTTATCACTGGCTTGTCTATCGCAGTACAAGTGCCCCTGGTTCTGAGGTTGAGCCTAGCGAGAGGCTCATACCATCCATCACATGCGCAAATCTGCGGGCGGGTTGGAGGGCGGACAGGCACAAAATTGCCTTAGTAAACAAAGTGGCCACAAATTGTTCCGTCGGCGCGTACTGTCGGTGCAGCGGTGGTGGTGGTGCTTCAGGCCCCTGTCAGCGCCATCTACAAGCCTCAACATATGAGGCGTTAGCGGTGTATACTGCCTCTGTTGCACAAAATCACGCACGTGCGCATCTGTCGCCAAGGTAAAATTTACTATCGTCTGCGTGCGTACGTACGCAAGTTTACGGACGCGCATCCACGCCTTCGCACGCGTTGTAAACGGCGGAGCTGAGTTTGCGGTGCGTAGGGCGAAGGATGGGGGCGGCTGCGACTTATACATTGTGTCTGGTTGTGCCTTAACCGAAGTGAGTTCAAAAATCAGTCCTAATTACAAAAAGCTATCAAGTACATGGCCATCAAATTCAGGGCAACGAAGCCATTCGATCGATCCCTGATATTCTAAAACGATGTCTTCGGAAAATTGCAAAATTTGAAGTATCGATTACTCAATTGTAAATGCGTTATGTCTCATATACTGTAGTATGATTTAACCGTTTCTCTTTTTTCAACAAGGAACAATGACAAGTCAAGAAAATGACTTTTCGGCCAGCCGGCTCCTCTTTCCTTGCCTAAATCCCAGCCTGTCATCACGTGAGAGCATTGACTCTGGTTGTTGCGACCCTGAAGGTCCACTCAACATCTGTTCCAAGGTCTTTGACACTTTCAACCTCATCAATGCGCCATCACAGCAGCAGAGATCCCCCTTTCCACCTCACTCCACACCGTCCAAACGTCCACCGCTGACTAAGCCACGATCTACTATGAAGAAGGACGAGACTACAACGTCGACAGCAAAGGCGACAGAAACGGCCCAAACGGGAGGTGGAGCCTCCTACAAGTATTTGACGTGGCGTGAAAAGGATCGTCGTCGACGTTTCCGTGAGGAATGGAAACATCTTTGGTTGGTCGTGCCTCATGGCATGTACGAGGTGAGTTTTGGTTACAGTATCCTTGCTTTCCCCCTCTTCCTCTCCCCGATACCGTGAGATTTGAGTCACTCTACAGAATTGTGGGGACAGATGTTTTGTTACGGTGGTTGTGGTTGTTGTCGCCATATGGAGGAGAGGAGGGGGAGAGGGGCAGCGGTAACCTAAATGTGGGGGTAAACCGCGAAAGCTCCTTGGATTTCCCAGAGATTTTCTGCTTTTTGTGAGGCCAATGGTTTTACACAAAATTTTCCCACGGCTCTGGTGGAACGGGACTCGCACTATATTATTTCGTTCGTAGCTTTATTTGAAATTACTTTTCCAGAACACTCGACGTCTTAACCCTCAGTACCAGCGTCACGTTTTTCCTTTACCAATTTATGGAAGACAACTAATTGCACCAATTCTCTTATTCCAAAAGGTTTTCGTTTAGCGGAGCTGGGGTAGTTGAACAATAGAGACCCTTGTATTCTAGTATTTCATGGCAAGCCAAAGAATAGGAACTTTGCCGCATCGCAAAAAACATTTATCGCAGGTCTTTTTATTTTCGACAACCAGAGCAATTAATCGCCACGGCATTTTCATTTCCCTTCAAATTGGTTAACGAGTCAGCTTGGGTGGCACTGACGGTGACCTTACTTGACCACATTAAAGCGACCGACCTTCCACAAAAAGCCATAATAACGCCACCCTGGCCCAAGACATCCCAACAGCTGACGACGACACCAATTTCTAAACCTTCTGAATGCGGTCGTCGTCATGATGGTGGCAAAAAAGCGGTAATGATTCTGAAGAATTGGGTTCGTGGCGTATTCACCGTGCAGACAAGCATAATGAGTTGTGGTGGCGTCCCCAAATGTGCAGTGTACCGGAATCCCAACGAAAAAACGCCTCTAAACAGCTGACGACGGGCTTTAGAGGCGCCAATGTGTCTGCAAGGCGGTCTGGAAGGGAAGCAGGGGGCAATGGGATTCTGCAATGGCGCCTTCTAAGGGTGTGAAGAACAGTTGTCTTCTGGCAGGCGCGCAGGCGCCAATATAGGTATATTATATATTCCATGTTTAGGTGACACTGCTGTGGTAGTTACTTGCCCTTCTTCTTTCCGCCCATGATTCATTTTACACTACATCCATGGCCGTAGATGTGTGCATTGCACATGTGGGCAGTTGCACATCCTCCTTGTGTACTGGCTGAATCAATTTCTTCATGTACGCATTAATCCCTCCAATTTTAGGCTTCTTAAAAAAAAGCGGAAAGGAGGTAGAATTTAAGCCTTTTCATGATTTTTGCTTTTAGGTGATGTGTCTTGTGTGCCACAAGATCATGACCCAGCGAAAACTTGACACAATCAAGCGTCACACAATTCGTCGGCACGCTGAACTCCTTTCCATGTCAGAGATGGAGCGCCAACGCCTCTACCATGACCTCGTCGCACAATACTTCCGTCGAGGAGGGGACTTCTGTGGTGAAAGCGATCTTTTCTGTACCACCAGCGTGCCGAGGCTGCGACAAACGAGCCCTCGAGGGAATCGAGTGGAAGTTGCAGGAGTTCGCAGGCACTCACGTTTGACTGATGTTCCTTCTCCGCCTATTCGAGCTCGCATGAGTGTCCCACGACGATCGGCAATGGATAAACATTCGCTCGCTTGTTCTCCACCCTCCGAACAGGCGCTGAACCAGATCAAACCTACCCCAGCCATGCCAATGAATCTAAGGGCATTTGAGAGCATCCTCTTCAACGGGTCTTATTCAGTCTTTTCTAAATATCTTATGGGACTTAATCCGACACAGGTGGGAAATTTTCCCAAAATCCACATATTTGTTTCAGTTGGGACATGAGATAACAAATTATGTTTTGGCATTTTAGTTCCCTCCAAGAGGAAAATGTGATTCTTCTCTGGGTTCCCTGTGGCGAAGAAATCCTCTTCCACACACCTGTGGAATGAGCACACCTCACGCCTTTCAGTCCTTCAAGAAAACGCCTTTGTCTTCATCTTCCACCTCCCCACAGAGGACTATCCTAGACACCTACACGGATCCCATGAATTGTAGAGTCCCATTAGACATGTCTACATCTGCTGCCCCTCCAATACAGGCATCTCCGAGTGATTTGTCAATGCGAAGGTGTGCTTCCACAACTGCCGATGCTGGAACGTCGCTAACAGAGCGATTAATGAGACTAGTGAACACATGGGACACAGCTGCGGTCTCTTCGAGGAGTATGACACTGCTGCCCCCGCCACCACCACCTCCTCCCCTGCCACCACCATTACTACCTGCTCAGTCAGACACGGCTGCGCTGCTGCTCAATCGTTAGGCGTGCTTGCATTCTCCTCCAGTGTGAAATACGAAGCTCTGAGCACACAAGCACGTCTTTCAATCCCTACTTACCTTTCATATGCACCGTTATGACGACTGCAAATGTTGTATATAGGCCTCATGGAGATGCATCATTTCACTTATTTGCAGTGTATAAATGCTTTCTGGAAATAAGAACGCGTTCTCTAGTTCCATATGGAGGAGTTGGGCCTTCCAGTCATCAACTAATATTTACCCCTGCAATTGTTATTAATGCCGCTGAAGAGTATGTGGATCAGCAACCCATAATAAATAATACCTCCTTTTTGAATCAATTTATTTGACTCAACCAAAGAATTCAAGGATGAGGTGGAACTTCCATTTTTAGGGGAACTTTGTTCTAGTTTGCGCAATTCTTTTCACCTTGATCCCTCGCCCCCTAAGTTTTAATAGGGCAACAGGAGCGTTTTTCCCCCAATTCATGATATCTCTTTACTTTTGGGTTACCATCATGCTCCAAGGTTAAATTTATCTAGTAGAAAGTAAATGCCATCTAATGTTCCTGTAACGCCTTTATTTTTCTATCCAAACTTCTGCTTCACCTACATGTGACATATGGAAGTAGAAGAAAATGAAGTTTACCAAAAGGGAAAAAAGTGGATGAAACAAATAACACCACAGCTAAACGGGAAAAATAATGCAGCTGTGGCGATAAGTTTTCCCCTGCAACTCAGGCCAAAAGCAGATGTGTTGAAGTAATACGGATATGAACAAGCTCACATTCCCTTAAAACGTGGGAAAGTAGTTTTCCTCTCATGTTCCTTTCAAGTCTATTTAAAACCGCTAGTATTTTTCCAAAGTCACACCTAGTTAATTTGTGCATGTCCATATCGCAGTCTCGTGTGTTAAGGCGAGCAATTTTTGGCTGCCACCACCACCACCACCAACTGGTAATTAATCAAGAAGATTGCATCACGAGCCAAGGATGCAACCACAAGGGAGCGCACATGCACAAACAGTAGTAACGGACGCAAGTGCGAGCAACTAATCGAGGCGTACGGTGTGTATTGGGTGTGTAGTAAACAGTCGGAAAACTGCAAATTCACTTCACCTCATGTCATATCACTGACGCCGCCAGACCGTTTTCAAGACTTACTCACAACCTATGTAAACGGAGCAGGCTTTGTTTGGTTTTTTTTGCAGAATTTACGAGACAGGATTTTTTTGTCTAATTTATGCTGTCTTAGAAGGATCTGCAACGCTAGGACGCTTCCTATTCAAGGGATGACCTCCAATTTTAGTGAATCCAGGCTTTGGGTATCAGGATATGCAAACAAATATTCTTCTAAAATGCATTGATGACAAAAATGGTTAAAATGAACATAACAAAATTAGTGGATAGTCGGTTGTTACGTGTCGATATTACCGAGAGTGATTTCATTCAAAACAACCAATATTTTGAGAAAATATCCGCCCCAAGCGGTGAGTGCACAAACTTAGGCCTCCACATAGTGAAAGTTTCAACTAAATTTATTTAATTATGCTGTATCATGGCACCCGGATTACTCCGAAAGACGTTTTAGGGAAGACTAGACTGGAAGTTGCTCTGCTATACATTCACAGGGGAGATGAGACGTTGATAATACCGAACACCATTCCTATACAGTGCCGAATGGGAGAAGCATTGACGGTATGGTGGAGTGATTATCTTAAACAAATATGAAGTGTTTTCAAGCCTACCAAGCTTAAAATCAACCCACTGGATATGGTCTAGCAGTCTCAGAAATAAGCGAATTTCACAGAGCTGGAAGTTTGCTTTACAGAGCCGAGGAAGAGGAAAAGAAGCTAGTAAAAAGCGCACCCAGTGTTCATTTTCACGGGCCTGTCACACATACACAGTGAAAGGTTACATTAACCGCCCATTAACCGCAAAGCTAAGCCTTACTAAGTCGGTCCAGCCACCACCGGATGTAGCGATGTCGCCCCGCCTACTGGGGAGTGGAGGGTGGAAAGAGGGGGAGCTGGATAGCCCCTAGTCGTGCACAAAGCATGGGGAAGAGGGGAGAACGTGGTGAATTGCAGTTACGGGATGAGCAACTTATGTTAATGACAACCTGCTAATGGCCCAGCCGAACTCTATGTGCAGTTGGGGTCCCCGTTTGCGGCGGCGAGCAAGTGAAAAAAAGGGCACCACTCCCTGCTGACTCGGTTGTGAATGGAGGCACTCCTCAATTCTATTAACCTTGTATGTGTGTGCCTTTTTCCGTCAATTACCAAATGGCATTGTAGCCGAGATGAAAAGTGGTACACTGGTGACATTAAGGTTACCTCAAAGACTGTCAAAAATCGAGGAAATGCGTCCCACATCTAATAGCCACATTTGCATACTGTGAATGAAAGGCAACCAACAGGTTGGTTAGCTTTTGGAATGACCGTGGGCAATTAGGGACTGGAAGCCATCACAGCATACCAAATTTGGAAGGTACGTTCAGATAGGTGAGTTGAGAGTAATCAACACAGAGACCAAGCCAGATATATGGCAATTTAAAACAGGTTTCGAGGCTATTTGAATCTTTTCTTGAACTTTTCAATGCCAGCTTATGCATACAATTATGCCTTCCCAACCTCAAGAATCATTCTAAATCTTAATCATATTTCATTTTATAACCGTTCTTTGGGTAAGGCAATGAATATCCTGACGTAGCTTATAGCCGGACTAAAAGATAACTTTGCCGATTAGACTGGAACCAATGCCGGACTCCACATAGGGGTTCATCACAGTAACATGTCAAATTTCGAAGGCACATACAAGTAAATGTATGGGGAGCACTGACCCACTTTGCCGCCCGACTTTCCCCCCCTCTCCACCTCCTCCGCCCCAGCCAAAGGCTCCTCGCTGCTTTGCATGCACGCGTCACCCAGCAACAGGGCAGGAGAGAGTTTTGGCGACAACGAAGCACACACACGCACACACAGAGAACGCAACAACTGTAGAAATGCCCCAATGTGCCTGTGTCCCAGTTGCTGATCCAGCCTAAACAACTCGATGGCCACTTTGGTACAGCTCTCATAGCAGCATCGCATCTTTGGCAATAGGCAGGATTCCTGTAAATGCAATTAGAACTGTCAATTTTGCAACATTTGACTTAGTCATAAAAGACTTGACAAAGCATTGGAGAGAACTGTACCCACAGGTATAAAAGGCTGAGACATTTACTTAGCGGTACTGTTTTTTTTTGTTATTTGTTTAACTCGCCGATTCGGTTTCCCTTGTGTACTTCTACTGCTAGGCAAATAGCTCTCACCCGCAGCTCTTCTCGCCGTGGTAGTAAGTCTTATTGTCTTCAAAGAAGTCAATGAGTATTACAGTATTGTTCGAAGGCGTTCAAGTCAGACCAAGGCGTGCCACGGTGGGAGGACCATGGTACAGGAATTTAATCCCCATTATCGATGGTCGGTGCACAATTAGTCGGTCAGTCACGGTAATGCCAAAACCAAAATAATTCATTCACCAAAATGAGGAAACTTTTAACCACCTCAATTGGCCTGTCACCCTCATTGGCTGTCAAAATGGATACAGTGTAGCCGCAGATTGTGGCGCGGTTAAACTGGTGTCTTGACAGATGTATTTATATGCATGTGGAGACGGCTATTGTTCACACTGCGTTGCAGGTTATTGGGGGAGGTGGAATGATACAGTGCCCCGGGTTGTACATTGTTGAGTAGGAATTGGGCCATAGCTAAGTCTGGTGACATGTCCAGAGTTTGTTGAATGAGGGGAAGTGGGGTGATTTGCCCTATAACCTAGGAACTGGCAAGCAAGCGTTGAATAATTTGTTTCTGTCTTATTTTAAAGATGCAAAAACCGAGGAAGCACAAATGTGAACCCAGATTTTAAGACTCTAAGGTTGTTTATTGCGTGGGAATGCGGGCAACCGGTGCGCGATTTTACGTGGTGAAATCCAAGTCACATTCCTTCATTGATGCTTGCGTTAATGAAGGAAGTTTTACAATAACAGCGGTTTTACAGAATGCTTTTATAAGCCTGTGTTATAAAGGGAAGTAGAGAGGGATGATACTCTCTATTCTTTTTCTTCCTATTACTTACATCTTCTACTGCATTTCGTCCAATGTTAAATGAACCTAGTAAATGTCAGTTCAGCTTGTTTAAACTCCTTTTCAAAGCCAAATCAGGAGCTTCTCATCCTGTTCTACAAATGTGATGTGTGATCTGAGGCAGCCCACAAGTTGCTAGGACTGTAAGTTTGGTTTTGCTGATGAAACACTCCAGCACAATTATGCTGATCCATCAAGACCATCAAATGAAAACCGCGTATTGCCATTGACACATTAACTCCATTGCAAACATAATTGGAGGTCAAAGAGTCTACAGCGAAGGACAGTCGTGCTAAAGGCCTGCATTGGTGAAGCTAATCGTTAGCTCTCACTTCAGCCGGTAATGATGGTAATCAAAGTGGTGCAGACTGTTGCACAATCTTACTTTCACTTCACTCATACGCAACTAATTGTATTGACAGACAGCAGGCGATGGACGTCAGGATGGAGATTTCGTAAACTATCACTTTGTTGCTATTTACTTCCTCCACAAACAGTGCAGAAAATAACACACCCTCCAACCTCACTCACAGGTTGACTAACTGTGGTGAGAACTGTCTTGTGCATTACGAGGCATTGCGAGGTCGTTGAAAGAAAGAGTGCACCAAACGGTTCGCTACCTACCACACAGTTCCAAGGAACGAGGCACACTTTTGCTCTTTCGTGCATAGAGGTCTGTGCATGAGTAGTGCACGCAACTATTCCCTTGGATTGGTCGATTACCCGGAGGCCAAACAACAGTCTTAAATGTGTGTTGACCTGTCCTCCTCCTCCTCCTCCTCGTCATCATCATCTTCTTCTTCTTTTCCTTCTTATTCTCCTTCTTCTTCTTTACTTTCCTGGTGAAGAGGCGGAATCTGTCCTTTAGTCAGCTATTCAGTAAGTGGGAAGGAAGTCACACCCTTACTTTCGTACTCATTCTTGTGTGGCAAGACACGGCAGTGCAAAATGAAATAAAGAAATATCTCTAAGTTCATTTCACTGCAAATCTTAGTAGTGGAAACATGGATTCTGTAGGATGAGGCTGGAAGGGAAGGAAATTTACTGCCCATCCCCTTCATCTCCTCCTCTTCTTTCGAATTCCTTCCTTGTTTCTCAAAGCGATGATGGTAGACTTTGTGTCATTAGGTGGACAATCATGGATGTATAGGGGATGGCTGAATGGATAAAGAAATAGGCGAACGAGAATGACCGAGATTAAAATGTCTGCTTCTGCAGAGTAGATGGGAGATAAAAATAAAATTTCTAGAGTTTTTTAGTGTTGAATAAGGATACTGTTGCAATAACTAGAGGGTGTAAGGGAGTTTGCCGCACTTATTTGCTTTTTACCAGTCTTCAAGACAACATAGCAAAGACCTGTCCAACAATCCCTTCAACTTCAGTCACCTTGTCACATCTAACTTGACTTAGTGAGCCGTGCCAACAGTCTTCAAGGCCACTGTTTCTAGAATATATATTTTGCCCTAGTACTATGTCTTCTTTTACCTTAAAGGAAGTCTCGGGACGCTACAGCTATAGTACGCTGCAAAATTAAGCAATTTCGACCGGGTCCGAAGAAGTAGAAGGTTGACGTCAATGACATTGTGAATATGAAACACCACAACCACAAGAAACGTCCTCAATACCGGAAAGTTTATCTTCACCGAAAATCAACAATAATGCGGTCACACGGACAAAAGGCGCTGTAGGTGGCTTTATGAGGTCCTCCATTCACACTAGAAGCTGAAGCACTTTGGGGCCTACAAACTCAGGCGCTAGCATTTGACAAGTTGTGGAATCCATGCTGACTTTGACGCCGTACAATTTGTCATGTTAAATTGAAAATTTTGGTTGAAGTATACAAGAATTGTTTACGTGAAGCGGAATTCATGGTATTAGCCGCACGGTGGTGGTACTGCGAACAGTATTAAGTGACAGGTAACGCCTTTCACTGGTGCTCGATGGACATGTTGTGGGTCAATTCAAACAACAGTGACGACTGATGAGCCAAGGTAACGAAAATCGAATTTGTGGACATAATTTGCCCTTACTTGTTGTGTGCAGGTCCCTGACGGTGGAGTACAGACCTCGACTGTGATGATTGCGCTCCCGGCACTAAATTTATGAGAGTGTTCACTTCGAGACTCCTGATTCTAGGTGGCGTAAAAAATGCACGGGGGACGAATTTTTTCCAAGAACACTGAATACAATCACTTATACTAGATATCCTAGAGCAGCCTTCTAGCCGCCTATCAAAAGTTGAATGCAACCTGCACATTATGGCAATTTGGATGAGAGACACAGGGTAACCCCAAGGTCCGAATGAAAATCTAGGCTAGTTCTGCCAAAGTATTTAAGGTACTAAATAAACTTTAAGATGAGAATTTTATCGTAGTTTTCCACCTTCAATTCTTTTATAGGGTCAAAAGTACTATTCTCTCTTGAGCTTGAAACTTGAAGCAAAAAATTTCAATGTGAAGGGATTGTCCGAACTCCCATTTCGGTAGGTCCACAAAATCCCGTCTTTCTATTCATAAAAATCGATGAATAACCTCTTCCCATTGTGAGCAATCAGCTAGAGGTTACTTGATTCCAACAAGCATCAAATTCACTTAAACGCGTTGATACCTATAGTGCTTTATAATCTACTATAGACTCTTGGCATGGGTGGCTGAATGGTAAAAAACCGTAGCAGCGGCTATTCTTTGAGAGAAAATGACCTTCATGGGAGGAGGAAGACAGACGCTAGAAAAGGCTTTTCCAAGTGAAATTTGTTAGAATTTGGGCCATCAGGGAGGCAAAAGGGAAAGAAAAAGTGATGTGAAAATGAGAGAGTTGTCACCTCAAGAGTGTAACACTCATCATTATCCGTATAAAAGAGGCTCGTTCTATAGGTGATTAGAAAGGAGTTTTAGCGTGTGAGGCCTTAATGAATAGGGACGAGAGTGATGGACACGAGGCTCTGGATGATACAGGTAAGGAAGAAGTAAAAGAGACTAAAGGAAGGGTGGAGAAAAGCACACATTCTTGATTGACAGTGGGCTCACTGGCGTTCTAGCACGCCAGGACACTACTGAAGAAGAATTGGAGGACATAGGAAGGGGTGGGAGAGTTACTGACATGACATGGAGGCTGGCGGAAGTACGTTTGCGGAACCCTAAGTGTCCGTGAAACCAAGACTGAGAGTTAAACAAATTCTCAAAGTATTACATAGTCCGCGTTGCCTCTCAAGTGTCGTCTACAGCTCTCCCCGTGGTCAGTCTCCCACCTCGCCCATCAAAACGTGGTGGGTATTGTAAGACAAACAACCCTTGTCGTCGGATTTGTGTACAACTATGAAGATATCTGACTGTAGTGTTACTAATCTCTCTTAGCAATTTTGCTGCATTTGGAGTCTTGTCCTACTTGGAGACCGTATTACGGAATGGGGAAGGTGCCGCCCAACACCTATGTCCTTCGCTAGTCGTAAGAACACTGGCCCAAACGCCAATTCATTTAATAAAGAACGGGGTTCTATGTGGTGTTGTAGCAACAAGGTTTCGTTTTGTTCTCACATCAACACTGCCCAGCTACATCTATCTGTTTGGATCCAATCCAGCTGACAGAGAGGTAAAGGAGGTACCGTGTGTTTATTGACATCTTCGTTCTAACTGTAGACACCTCCGCAACAAACTTTTTAGGTAACTTACGTCCATAGCTAGTGCCGCTTTAGTTATTAATAACATTCCTGCAGAACATTGGACTAAGATTGTTGGCAAAGGTAGACGCTATTTTCAACCCCTCTGTTGAGGGTCGCCACAATTCTCCCGCCCACAGCACTTTGTTTCTCTGTCGCGCTAGAGTTTAACTTTAGTAATGGAAATAAAGATGATTGTCTTTTTTGGATCTGATCCGCTTTCCCTTCGAGACTTCCCCGATGGAGGAGGAAGGCATAATAACAGGATAGAATATGCATCGCCGGCTATTAGCTGGTTGCCGGAGCCATATCGCTGGGCGGAAGTCCAATAACCGTGCCCTCCAGTGTCCACCCACCCAATTATTTCAATGTTCAAAGGTCTCATTCGTTATCTTGTTAATTCTGATCATCGACAAAGCGTTCCTGACTCCCAGATTGGGTGTGCCGTAATCTTTCGAACGGTTTTTACAAATTTCATCCATTTGCCGTTGTAGAACTGATGCACTTGGAACATCTAGAAGATTCAACAAACGATGTCATTGGCAGGCGAAGGGTGTTGGTTGAGAGTGTCGTACCGTACCTCTAGGGTCGTTAAAAAAACTCGCATTTTAACAAGTGCCGATTAATTGAAAAGAGTTAGTAACCATGAGTTTGAAGTATCCACTACCTCAACACTACTAAATCATTTTGAACATCAAAGTAAGTAAGTAAGTAATTCGACGTGCAGAGGTCAGAAATCAAGTCGTCTAGAAGTTGATTGTTATGGCTGCCAAGGCCCAGAGACAAGGCCTACCAACAAGTAGTTCCTTCTTTCCGGATGATGAAAATGGATCGCTTAGGCGGTAGATAATCGGTGGACGAGAAAAATTTTGATGAAGCGTCAAAATTCACTGATATTCATAACCCAACTACGTCATTATGCATTTTGATGCACTTCTTAATCAGTACCTCTTGAGAGCCGTCGCTGTTGAGATTGCCATTTCAAATGATGCGAGTTAATTTGTCTCCTTTCAAACCCAATCACTTTCATGCATTTTGATTTGAACATGCAGCAGTGTTGATCAACTTGGGACTAGGGAATGGTAACTTCTGCCATTTATTTTTCCTTATGCTCTAAATCTCTTGTCGATTACCGATTATTCTTAAAAAGGAGTGGAAGGTGCCACGAGCCTCGAATTTCTCTATATAAGACTAGCAATACCATAGCTACTTGTGATCTTCTTCTTTACACATAAACTATTTGGCTTTTGAGGGACACAACTCTCAGCTATCCTTTAAATTTTTTTTACGGAGGCCACTTCCTTCTTGGTTGAATTTTTAATTCAATTTCCTCCTTTTAGTCACCTCTTATGTCACCAAATATCGGCTTGATGTGATGGATGAAATTCTTTGTTTTGCTAGCCTCCAAAGCTAAAGGGGAAGCTTCTCCTCGGATCCCCTTCTTCTGTTCTTTCTTCACCTTCTCTAATGCAATAAAGAGTCGCTTGGTTCTACTGACAAGTCAACACTACAGTAGCCATAAGTGGAGTTCAGGGTGTCGACAACAGCGCGTGCTAGAACCGGTCACTTGCGCCTTCACCAATGAAGGAGGGTTCCGCATGGCGTTTGTTGGCAGGCGACAGCTACCAGGTTTCAAAGTCTATCAACTTTTTGTCCTTTACTTCTTTTACGAATCTCATACACCTTTCCATTAACATCTTTTACCGACCGACTGACTTGTGATGAGAGGATATTTAAGTGAACTTCATATACTTATCATTTCTGAATTGGATCACTTTCCAGTCTTCAAAAACATGCATCATTTTATTCATCTTGAGAGGTCTTAGGCGTTCTGTGATTGGTCCACTACAGGAATCACTCTGCTGGATAAGAATTAATTCAAATGTGTGCAATACTAATTTCCTTCTCTAACTCTCCCTTTCACCCTGGAAAGAGCCGGCACCAGTGAGAAGGAAGTTCTAGTCTTATCTTTATTCCTATTCTTGCTTTAACTTTTACTCCTAAAAGACAAAAAGAAGCATAACACCTAATACTATCACAAATCTTGACCGCAGTAGCGTACTGTCTTGCTTGGGATACGACGAGAGGAGGAAGAAGAAAAGGAGGAGGGGAGGTGAATTACTGTCCATCCTTTCATCTCCTCTTCTTCATTCCCTCCTTCTTTTTCTTCACTCTCTTGACATCCATGCAGAGCTAGTCAGGCAGTAAATGGTGAGGGAGCCCAACTTTTATTTTATCTTCATTCTTCTTAAGCAAGGCAAGACGAAGTAGGACCTAGTTAGAAAAATATAGGTGATAGTGGATAACGACGGAGTTAGCATTGCATGATACTGTCCTTGCCTCCCAGCTCATCAATCTCCAAATTCTCTGCCTACACCTTCACGTGATGTTGCTCAATCTTTTTGCCACTAGGCAGACAACCATACAATAGATTCCAAGTAAAATTGACATTAGTTTGATAGATGAATGGATGAAAGGATGGATGAACTGCTCAAGAGATGGACAGATAGATGGGATTTTCAAATTTTTCCGATTTAGGGTTAATAAAATGGAGTGGTCGGTATTATAAACTCATCAGTTGTGCAAGTGACATCGGATTGAAATTAAAAATCTCACCACCTCTGGCGTCCTTTATAAACAGCTAATTCCCTGCCTTTCCTACAGCCGAGCCAGTGGCACTAAAAAGGTGGAATGAGGCACACCAAGGTACTGCAATTGAGGTGATAGATAAAACCCTACCATCTCTAAGTCTTTGATTTGGGTCATAAGGCGACAAAATCCGCAGTAGTTACCTCTCAACTACTCAAACTCACTCCATCTCTCTCTCTCTCGCCGCGGCACAGCGTGGGAAGGCGCACCAAACCATTGTTGTTGGTCTGTTGCCAGGTCTAACCACTCACTTGCAGGGATGGAAGAAGAAAGGGGGCCAGTGGTTGACGGTAGTAAAACAGAACAATGCTTTCGCTTCTCGCCATTGTTTGGGTGTGTGTAAAAGAGCCGCACGTCGTTAGTGTTGTGAGAAGAGGTGAAGTGTTAGCAGTTGTAGTGATGGTAGGGGTGGGAGGGGTGGTGTGATTCTTTACCTGTCTCTGTTGAGAAAGATCTATCACCACTCGGTGTTACTGGGAGGCTTAAATTAGAATTGGATGGAGGAAGGAAAACTATTGTTTCCTACTGCCTCATCACACACTTATAAACACTGCGTTTACTCCTCGTAATTAGTGTCCAGATTCTTCTAGGAATTCTTAAGTAAAGCAAATTGCTTTGGTCGGACAGTTTTAAGATTTGGGTCTGCTTGACTCCTCGTTTTGGATTTGCTAGGCGCTTGAGGCTCCACCTTTGCGCGTTTGCTGGGCGGCATAACCGCTGAGCCATAACAATAGCCCATTTTCAGTCCTTTTATACGTCGGTACCACACATTCCGTCCTGGAAATATGTCCCCTTTCAACTTCCACGAACACCTGAGGCGCCACAAATCACGTGAATTCATTGACTATTGGCACTTCTATTTACCTCGCTTCCTCATTAAGTTTGAGTGCTTTCTCTGCTTGCTTCGAGTTTTTCCATTACTTGCCAGGTTTTGTGTTCATCTAGTCATGAATACTGTGGGAAGGCATGGAGGCTTTTAAACGCCATTGTGACATGTTTTCACCTGTCAGTTGTGATCGTCAATGCACACCTCATGGTCTCATGGCTCACATTGACAGCGTTGATGCTTTTAAAGCTCCCTTTTACCGACATGTGATAGGCCTGAAATTTGGGTTACTTCTAGAAGCTTAATTTATTGATAAATTTCAGTGCATGTGATGGACAACTTCAAATGAAATATTTAATCAAATGAAAAGCGCAGCAGTAAATTAATTTTTAAGTAGGTGTTCTTCCGTTGGGACTCAGTAAATTAAATACTTTAGATAATTCCTAAAAGCAGAAAGGGAGCATAATACTGGGGCACAATATGTGTTGCTGACGAACAGAAGCTCCGGAACGACTGATATGGCCCAAAGGCCACGCCGCTCACTGAAAGCGCAATCGGCTGTGTATTTTGATGACCTTGAAATCAATTTAAGCGATGCTTCTGAACTTTCCTTGGTCAGCCTCTTATGCTGTCCATCACAACGAAGTCAGTGCTGTGGGAGAAACACCCACGAAACAACTGCGCGCGACTAAGAAGATATGTAACTTCGATACCACTGAACTCTCTTGGCAATTCTATTGGATATGGAGTTCCCTCCACCTTGGAAGCTGTGTTTGAGAAGGGAGAATGTGCAGACCATTGCATATATACATCGCTTACCGTAAGAATACTGGCCCCAAATAAGTCATTAATAAAAAAGTGCGTTTATGTCTGCCCACCACTTTGTTCTCATCTCCAGCAAGCGAGGAGGTGGCGGAGATATCGCCACTTACTTCATTGACAACCTAATATAGGTACCACATCAAACTATTTGACGAACTTTTACCGATGGTTTACGGCCACGGCAAAATTTGCTTTCATTTCTAGTAGCATTAATACAGGATACCGAACGAGAGTAGTCGCCAAAGGCAGGGGCCGTTTTCAACCCTTTTTTAAAGGATTCACCACAGATTCTCCCATCTGAGATATTTATTCTCCCTCCCGTGAGTTATATGAAAGCATTCAAACCTGCTGGCACTAATGTAGCACCCCAAAGATTCTTTGAAGTATGTTTTACTGTCCTATGGAAGGGTCACAGGGGCTACAGGCTTGTCCTGGAAGGCATGCTGCTCAGTAGATGTAGAGAGGCTGAGTCTCAAGTGCCCTCAAAACCGAAATCAAGAGTAAACATACAATCGCGGCATTGCATCATCCCTCTCCGATTGTCATGTTAAAACTAAAAGCCTAAAAAAACAGCAAAACTTCTATTTGTAAACTCAGTGGAAGGTTTAATATTTACGCACAGAAAGACCAAGAGGCTCCAGGCCGGAGCGGAAGGCCACATTGGTCAAAACGGAAGTGCTAACTACGAAGGCTGGAGTGCCTGTGCCATTAATTTTGGATTTAAAAAAAAAAACATCGCATCATAGTAGCATCATTTTTAAGCGTTTTCATCACTGTAAACCCAATTGAGAAGACGTCAAAAAGCGTTAATGAGTAGCCTTACATGGTTACATTAATGACCGACATCCCAATTGAATGTCAAACCGCCATCCTATGCTAGAAAATGAAATACGTAAGCCACCTTCTGCAAAAAATTTGATCCTGCTACCCTGGAAATAGAATTGAGCAGGCGTTCAAGTAGATAATATTAGCAATCACCACTTAGGTGTTTGGCACTTGGATGGCACCCACCTTACCTCCACACGCACTTCATACAACGGTGGTGCGCATGGGATGCACGCGTCAGCAATGTAAGCCCTCTTTTGCTTACTTAGTCGCCGAGGTGTCAGTCGGGTCGCAGACCAACCCAGACATGGCGCCTACGCACACGTCTCCTGTCATCACCATACACACAGACACATTCACATGTCCCCATCATAGCGAATGCACGCGTTTTTCCAGACGTCGTAACTGGGCAGGCACTTAGTCAACCGATTTCCTCCATCTCCACCCCGGAGGGCAGGGATGCTAAGATCAGAAGGAGGCGGGTTGAGTAAAAGCTTTGTACTTTGCATTCGGTGCATCTGATAATCAGTGGTAAAATAATAAACTATTTGTCTTTACACAATTTCAACATTTTGTAACCTATTCAAGGTGTTTATTTACGACAAGACTCGCGCCAACAACTTCTGCTAACTTGTACGGATAAATGGACACAGGTCCTATCTCTCCTCCTCTCTACCCTACTCATCTTACATAAGAACTATCCGCACCCCTTTTTCAATGTCACTTGATTTCAGCTTGTCTGTTTTGTCGACCAAATTCAACTTGGTGCAGAAGCCTCTTTACCGGTTCAATGAATGAATAGCACTTACAAAGGTTTACAACACACATTCAAGCGAATGAACATGGGATTGGTATCAAATGGCTTCCATTTGGTAGAGGATAGTGGAAAACATCGACTCGATGTTTACTTTACTCAATCCAAATCAATGGACCTGCTGCATTAAGTGCAATTTCTAATCAGTAAACATGGCAACTTTTTCTCTCTCATTGTTGACTGACAACGTGTGGATTGTGTAAAACCAGCAAGCTTCAAAGGACGCTGTCGTGACCTTCGAAGCCTCACTTAGTACAGTGCCAACTGGACGTTGAACATGCCGTGGACTCTCGTACACATGCACACACACCAACACGCGGGACAAATGATTTTTCCCATCTGGGCGCCGACATGTCTACACAGATTGGGGGGAGGGAGGGAGGGTGGAGTCCTCGCCATGACACCTACAGCTCCTACCCCCGTGTATGCACACGATAGGAGGCCTGCTACGCCCCTCCCCTCTGCCTCACCTATCACCATGCCCCCTTGCCATCCGACAGAGACGACGACGCAGACACAGTGGCGCCTACCGCACACGCCTGCTGTCGTTGTCGGGTTCGAGTGTGGGGATCATGATTTATGCCAACTTTAGGAGAGGGCTGTGGCTAATCAATTATGCATTTTACCAGTCCTGTCCCCTTCCACCGTGTGAGTGGATTGTGCTTGTGGAACAGTTAAGGGATCTCCTCTCTTTGTGGAACGCTGCGTAGTAAAGTGGAAACGAATATGTGTATTAATTCGGGCCCTTTTAGTCCACCATGCATTGGTCACAATCATGGTAACCAGGCCGCTACTTTCCCATCATTTCTGTATGTTTTCAAATAAGGTACTTTCAGATTTGTACATCTAGGCGTACAGTTGACTTTGGTCATTTCCAACTTATTAGGTCTTGACCCCTCTTCAGCCGTCTGATTTAATTGCCTCCATATTGCCGCTCTGGGTTTCAATAGCATGAGTTCGTGTTTGAATCCTTCCGGATTTAAACGATTCGGCTTCTTCAGTGACCACACAGAAACCTCATCATTCTACCTATTTTATTAATCTTTCATTCCCTCACCGCACTGACGGATAATGCTGCCTATGGACTTGTGTCGTGATGTGGCTCCTGAGAAATTTCGAACTCTACAATGCCAATGACCCAATCAGACTTCAGATTGTAACGTACTGTCAGTTTATAATTATCCATAGACTCCAGCCTGACTGACTTTTCAGAAGGTCCTATAATCTTTGCTCTCCGGCAATCAACTTACAGCCGCATTCAGTCATGTATGCTTCATTCTTGTCTAGCTAGATGTCAGTTGAGAGCCTACGGATTCTATACACACACAGCATGTGATTCCGTGAAATGGCACCCTATAGATGTACATGTATGTGTGTGTGCGCAAAAATGATTATTCTTCCTCCCCTCCCATCCTCTCCTCCTCTCCCCAACCAAACACCGTGCCACCCACGACGAGGGGCGTTTGAGAGGCCAGACAACCTGGCGTTCATAACCACCATCTGTGCACGGGCAGTAGCGACGGGTCATGTGAATGGGTGAGGCAACGCCCTTACTTGCGGTACCCTTCAGTACAAGTTCGACTGAAGTCGTCTCATAGGTAGATGTGGCATACCTGATGGACCTGCATGCGAACAGCGATGCCTCTTGACAAATGCATTGACAAGGTATTTTGCTTTTTAACAGTTCAAATTTTGTGACAGAGAATGACAGTCTAAATTAAAATACCATAATGCATTCACTCTAAACCAAAACTTCTCTCTTAAGTTAAGTCCTTTTTACCGAAGAAAAAGATGTAACTGTCACACAGGTGGAAAGTTTTAGGCGATTTAGTGAATCTTCTACAGATCATTTGATCCTAGGGACACCGAGACCTTGTTTTTACTCCATCTTTAGTTGTCAACTTGTTGAGATCTGGCTTTATGTCACATAAAGTTTTCAATGTAATCATCAGACCCGTAATTGTTTTTATGGGTGGTTTGATTTTTTCGACACAGATATTTGCGACTAGGGTAAAAATTAATGTTGTTAGGCCTCAGGATGGCAAAAATAACTTTGTGAGGTCTTGTAAGTTCCAGTGACATGGGTGATGATTGTGAATGTGTACATGTATCCTTCATTATGCATATGTAAGTTCGGATCATTCCAACCCTGAAGTACTCTCTATTAATCGCCCTCTCTGCCGCATCCAGCTTATACTGTATCCACTCTCACATCAACCAATGTCAGTTTAACCTAGAGTAGTGGTGATTTTGGCTTGTTATTTTTGTCATTTGAGTTCAACCTGGTTCAGCTGGTCCCTGGAAGTTTCCCTTTTAACTCTGTGAATGAATAGCAATTGCAAGTGGTGTGAGTGGAAGTATGCGGCAGCGGAATACACAACCCACTCACGAATAGTTAAAGGGCTTGATTCTTCTGATGAAGTACTCCTATTCAAATATATACTTCTTCCACCTCATCTCCCTATGCTTAACGATGAACAATCACTTGTAGCTATCTACTTATCATCACCATTGTAGGCATGAGTGGAGGCCGAGGTGTCAAGAAGGAATCGCAGTCACGCTCAGGATCAGCCCTGAGATAGTGACGATAATTGCTTGCATTCCTATCAACTTGTGGTGATGGTAACCGGCCGTGCTATTAGGTGCATTGACAGACAGTGGACTTATTAAGCTGTCTGCGTATTGTTCTCCACTTTAGTCATAAATTTCACTCGAGATTGCTGACTCTCTGGCTGACTTACCAACTAAGAGAACTGTGGTGAGACGTGGCATTTTTTTACGAGGTATTACGGGGTCGTAATGCAAACGAGCATACCAAGTGTTCCGCTTCTTACTTCTCAGGTCCGTCATTCCAAGGAAGACTCCGCATGTTTTCTGTGTCGTGCACTGCGCATGCAACCACCCACTTTGACTAGTTGATTCACTGAAGGCTAAGCAACAATAATGGCAGAGATCCCTCTGATATCATCGAACACAACTAAAGTGCACGCTGAAACTTCCTCCTCCTCCTCCTCCTCCTCTTCACTCCTCTGAGGAGTAGCCAAGGTCAGTATGTCGGCAAGTAATGTCCTACCCTTTATTTTATCCTCAGTTTTGCAAGACATAACGTAGCAAGATAAGAGAAATAAAAGCAGAACAAAGCAATGCATGTCCTTGGGCGTTACATCGTTGCTAGACCTGACTATGGAAACATTGACGATGTAGGATGAGACTGAATAGGAGAGACAGGGAGAGAAAGGGAAGAAGGAAAGTATGGTGATAATACCACTTCCTCTTGATCCTATTATCCTTTCCACTTCTCTGATGCAATTTGTCCAGGTGATGCTGATATCTTTTCTTGGCATCCCAGGGGCAAAGTAGCTGAGAAATACCTGCGACATGGAAATGTTTGATCAAAGTGGACTTTTTAGATCATGCCACAGTCTACCTACTGTGCTCAAATGTTTGTCAGAAAACGGTAGCAACTCATTCGATTATATTGTAGATGTTGAGTTAGGTGATTTATTTTTTTGAGAATTTGTATTTTATGTTGACGCAATAAAATCTAATGTACTCTGCCTCGAAGTCTACGTGATTTCATCTTCTGAAGGCATAAAAATTTGCTGGTACTCACAGAGCTTAATTTCTCTAATGGAAGTAGCGAGCTTCAGTCAGCTCTTGATGGGTGGATGGGTTCGCCCATGTAAAATAGCTTTGCGTCCCATAAAATACTAGAATAAATTGTGTAATTGACCCCATAATATGTTTCTGAAAAAGAAGCATTAGTATACAGGAGTATTTTTGTTAAAGAACAGGGGAACCTTTTTATTTGGAAACCTCATTAATGACATATTTGTAAATATTCCAGCCCTCGCTATAAATCGCCTCAGGTAAATTCATGAAAATAAGCATTTTTAAATGTCCCAAAATTAGCATAATTAAATAAATTTTGTCATAAGGATTTACCTCAAATGAGTCTATTTGCCTATTTGTAGGAGGGCAAGGAGCTACCAAGCTTGGCTCAGAGACTACGACGTCCTGGGGCTGCAAAAAGGTGGAGACTTAGGTGCCTGAGTAAGCAAGACGAAGACCTGAATGGGCAATCCAAGTAACACACAGCTCTGCTCCTCTTCTAAGCAATACCCCCAAGCTCCTCTTTGTCCACTTCTTGTGTCACTGATCACAACGTAGTCATTGCTGTCAGAAAGCCACCCACGCATCAACCACACCGGTCATCTAAATCATCCGCAACTGAAAAGATATCAGGCTGCAAATTCACTGCTATTTCTTAATGATTCCATTGATTCTAGAGTTTTGTCTTATTTGGGAACAGCTGTCCATTACATATGTCCTTTGCCAGTCGTAAGAAGCAGAGGCACTTACTAATTAAAATAGTTTTGCGGAAGTGAAAGTTCGCGTCATTCCTTGCAATTTTGTCCTTCAATAGTGCCCAGCCATACCTACCTACCTACCTACCTACCTACCTACCGATCTTAAATTCTACGAAGCCAGCGGGGAGGTGAGGGAGGTGTAGCACATCCACTTCTTTTACATTCAAATACGCAACAAACTATACCAAACGGTTTACGGCTAGTGTTGTTCCTGCAGAACATTAGACTAGGCAGATTGCCGAAGGTGGACGTCATTTTCAACCCTTTGGTTAGGGGTTGTAGACGCTTCTCACCTCTACACCATATGCCCTTTTTCGGTCACGTTAGAGTTTAGCAATCAGTAATATAAATTGGGACAGTTGGCCTTTGGGATCGGTTTTGCTTTCCACTGTCACTAATGTAGCGTCCTGAGACTTCCCTTAAGATGAAAAAAGCCATAATCATGGGACTGGAAATGGATTCTCGACGAAGAGAAAAGTACAACTGCGGGAAGGGACCACTAGCATACCTCGAGGCTATTCCATCCAAGGAAATTACTAAGGCGGAGTTAAGAGTGTCCATGAAACCAAAACGATAAACTAAACGACTGTCAAAGAATTACTCATATATATCTGCCAAGCACTTTACAAATGAGTCTGTACAAAAATGCTCCCAAAAGCTAACACCAATGTGCATTAACCTCCTTTGGAGATTAATTCCTACAGTATATCTGGAAATATGGTAGCTAATTTTATGCTATTCCACGAGTTGTACTCCAGATATGAGATTTGGACAACGGTCTTTCTCCCTGCGTTTTCCTGAAACTAAATTTGCTCCAACAAACGGACTCAGCACACATCCTGACACCCTTGTAAAATATGTATTCTACACAACCACTCCTCGGTTGACATAGGCGATCTGGTTGGAAATGAAAAGTATTTATTTATTTCTATGGAGAAATGGTACTGGAAACTCCACACTCGCATTTGTTGTCCCCTTCCTTCGAAGACGTGACAACACCACATCAAAGCCTTCTCGAGGTGGTTGCGGGTTCGCCTAATGAATAAGTAATCACCGAACGGAAGACAGGTGATAAAGGGGACTTGGGAAGGCGAATGAAAAGAATAAGGAGATGAGGGGTGGAGGTTTGAGGTTGGTGAGTGAGCAGCGTTTCGGTGGGTGCATTTTTTATGCAAACACACGCACACGAAGTAGAGATATCGCGGCATAAATCTGGACATATAGATGGGTGGTGAACGGGTGGACGGCTATACACATTCAAAGTTGAACACACTTTTTTCCAAGTATAAATCATTTAGCAGCCCATATGAGAAAAGGAGTTCGTTCCATCTCAATGGTTAAGGTTAAAATGTGCATTGTTTTAGCTAGAGCCCTCATCAGGTATGAGATATGAAATTGTCCATTGAAAAGAGGAAGTTGAAGATTATGGAAAGCATTTAATAAATTGGTCTGCCATCGCGACCTGGAAGACATATTAGTTGATTCAAGACCTATCACGTGCCTTGCAGAAGTCTCCTAATGTGGGTCATTTGATTTTAGCTGCATTGCTGACGTAGGTGGTGAGTGAACTGCTGATGCTTGACCGTTCTCAGGATACCATCTGCCCATATGAGCCGATTTAGACAACCACAAGTTTCTTAGCACGTATATTTATCTGTTGAGATCTATTAAACAGGACCTGAAAAGAACTAGTTAGCAGCAACACAACTACATCACTAAATCTGCACATGTATTTGGTAATCATTCGAATCCCGCACTTCATCTATATATAGCGATTTAAGGTAGCGTCGAAACTAATGTTCACATCTATTTGATAAAGTTCCGTGTTCATATAAACAATTTAGGCACCTGAATATCTTCGCTGTGATCCTTATCAACTTCGAGATTTCTCGTTTAGCGATAAACTCCGATAGAACATTTGGCTATTACCGAAGCCATTATTCTTAACAGCCTACTTATTTGACTTCAGCGACAGCTTACAGAAGTGTCACAAGTTAATACGTGTGGCGACCATTCACTCAGTGAAATGAAACACGACTAAAGGTTACTCTTGGCATCTTAATCTGCTCTTCTTCAATATGCCAAAGGTTTTAATTAGGGAAGTAGACGTACTCAGATCACATCCACCAGTTTCAAACGATATTTGATGATGTGATTCGCAATTACCCATATAAACTGCAAAATGGATTTCACAGTCCCCTACAACTTGCAAGAATCTCTTGATCATTAAATCTCGCCTGTCGATGACACCCCGATTCCCTCAGCTATCTGACTGTATTTGCGATGCGCATTTAAGCTGCTCTGTTTTTTTGGAAATTAAGTTGTACATCTCGGACAAATTATAACTTGAGAGCAAATGCAAGTACAATGACGACTTTGAGTGGCGAATGCTTAGGTGCAACCGCTTCAGCCACAACTCCCATCCATTAACTATGAAATGGTCTAGGAGGAAGGGGACGAAGAGGGCAGGCAGTGTAAGATAAAGGTGAAGGTGGGGCCTAAGAGAATAAGAAGTCAGTGAGAAGAGTGTGGTCACACCTCTCCCTCCCCCTCGCTTCCAGCTCTTTGGTATGCATGCTTCTACTAATGTGTCTTAATAGAAACTGCCAAACTCACTTATATATGTGCATCCGCTTAACGGAGCCATTTCGAGTTTATGTATATGATGGGTTGAGGGGTGGAGGCGAAGAAAATGCATTATTTTAAGTGGCCCAGTCCTTCTGCCCTTAGATTAACTAGCCATTGCGAGAGCACATGGCTTTTTGAGGCGAGCCCAAAAAATCCCCGATGGTAGTGTCTAATGGTGCCCCTCCTTAAGCGACCAATTCACTCGAAAGCTACCCACACATTCTTTCTCGGGCATTTCTACGCTTTTATGTGCATTCGTCTACAGCGTCTTTCATTCCAGGCTCCTTAAAAAGGGTATCTGCAAGTCGTTAAAGTAGGTTCTCCTTAACGGATACCACTGTAGTCGTGTGGATACCAGCGGTTTCTTAAATCATCAAAGATGAGTTTATAAATGGGCAGGTTGGTCCATATTTAGGATCTAATACTTAAGTGGCAATTGTTACACTCGGTTAAGAAAGAATACCTGATAAATTACACCTGTTAACTTCACAGCGGTGTCGGCTTCTCTTTCGTGAAGTGGCCAACTTGGGGCACCTGTTGGGCTCGAATGGGGACGGTATAAATGTGAGCAGCCTAAGCATATGTATGTGTGTTTTGACATTGTGCATTTGCAAAAAGGGATGAGATATAAGGGCTTTTGCAGAAGAAAGGCGAAAAGGGGGTGGGGCGTGTTTCTTGCGCTCATCAATTCATAATGCCACAGTAGAAGTGGTTTGACATTTTGCCGGCGATAAAAAGGTGCCAACAACCGTTTTGAGAGGCTGAACGGGTGACAAAATGGAAGGTGAGCCGATGCTTATACTCTAAGTATAATAAATGCTACTTGGCAAATATAAGTAGAACATCATTTTAGGCAAACCCTCGAAGATTGGAGATTTTCTAACATTCTAGATGAATAATTAACCTAGCGTAGTTACCAACGAAAGCGTATTGGTTAGCTTTAGGAGAGTGAATGTAACATTGGGGCAAAATCTCTGGACTTGCTACATAATTGTGGATCAGTCGGTTCACATTATTTCAATTCCCGTTTTTGTTTTCAAGGCGTGTCATGCCAAGTGAAAAATTTGCCTTTACAAGCGACTTTTTCGCCTTTTATAACACAAGTAAAGTAACTTCGGGATTCTGCCTAAAAAAACTTCTTTAGTTGGATTATTTTTATTAGTCGCAACCCTTCAACCTTACCCAACGAGACAAGTTGGCTGCAGATTCCCCTTAGCGTCGAAGGCTTTGCCTTCTGAATCTGTAAAGTGCCTAGCTCCAGCCATTCTCACTTTTTCCTGATCGTCTATCCTATCTAGCATACGATCATGTAAATGCCTCTATAATTATAAGCAAGAGCAATCCACATCAAATGCATAAATTTGAAGGGATTGAGGAGAAAGGGGAGATTGAAAAGGAGGCAGAAGAGTTGAAGGGGAAGGAAGGAAGCTGCAACACAAGGTTTTCCCACGGCTAACTTTATCAGCCATGAATAGTATGTAGTCTTGCCTTGTTTTACGAGAGCAGGAAGAAGGATTTCTTTCCACATACTAAAGAGTTCTGACTATTTCTGAATAAGTCTTCCTTCAAATGAAGATAATCAACCGTAATTAACGTCTACAGTTTCCCTAGGGGTTAATGAAGTGATGCTTGCCTCAGAAGTTTGAAGTGGGTCGTGTGGGTAGCGGGCGACATTCTGAGGCTAATCAATGACATGCTTGTCTATTTAATCAGGGCTGCAGCAGAGAAGAAACTCCTCCTTCCAAGTCAGTCAGTTAGCAAACAATCGAAAACGATTAGAGCGTTCACGTAAGGCATTTAAAAGAAGTGAACAAATAAAAAGTGGTGAGTTATGAATACTAGTGTCCAGCATTCTATACGAATGGAACTCATTCGCTTTGTATATCTTTTCTATCCCAAATAATGTAATTGTAAACGATGTTAAAAGAGGCTGGAGGCTCATTTAATGTCTCCATCACCCAACTCCTTTAAAGTGTCAATGATGACAGGCATTGTTTCAACCATGTGTGAGTAGCGGGTCCGGCTACCGCCTACCTGTACGAGAAGGTAAACTCTGTGGCCTTAGGATCGGTTCAAAGTTAATTTGTAAAGCAAATAAGTTTAAATAACATTCTTTGGGTTCAAAATAAGAGGAGGTTAGCAGAAAACACAGTAGTGAGTACAGTATCAATGGAGCGGTTTGTGTCCAATTTGGTTTCGTAGTGCATGAGTACTAACAACCGTATGTTTTTTACAAGCCATTACAAGTTGTGAACGAGGCAAATGAAAACTGCACAAGCATTTTCGGTCGCAATACTTTATAGGGTAAGCTTTTATTAGCTAGACAAAGTAGTCTAACCTTTCGTTTTAGCTATATGGCGACTGAAGGGCACGGTCATGGCACTCCTTGGCCTCCGGGGTATGTTGGTACCCACTCAGCACATCTGTTCACCAATAATAGACATTCTGTCCCATTAATATGTCTTCTTTTGGCATCAGAGAAGTCCTGGAGAACCACATGGCATCAGTGGGAAGCAGAGTCTTTATCCGTGTACCGCAGGATCCATTCAACAACTTAGGTGACGCTAGCCGTGATCGTAAAGCATCTGTAGAAGATAGTTACGAAGCTGTCGCCAGTACATAGAGATACCTCCTCCACCTCTCTACTAGCTAGATAGAACCCAGATAGATCGATGTGGATGTAGAGCACCGAGGTGAACAAAGAGGAATAAACGTAAATCCTGGTCCCAACAAAACTACCTTAAACCCCGTCCTTTACTAAAGGATTACTTTTGGCGATCGACGCATTTACCCCCTCCAGTACAGTTCCTAAACAGAACGGAACTCCAGACACAATGACACTATTAAGAGGGACGGGCACACAACTTTGATGACCACCATCGTTGTTTCGAGGGTGTTTTTGTTTGTGAAGCACCGACTGTGTTGTAACGACCAGTGAAGGAGTTAGACCAAAGAGAGCACCGAAAGCGGCATTCACGCGAGAATGGATGTGTGGTAGTTTAATTGATTAACTGTCCATACAAATTTTTCGGTCACTTAGGTATTCGCAAATTGTGCTTTCGCCCTTCAACACACCTCTGCATCGGCAGGACATTTCCCACATTCGTATTGTAACTTCTTTTGGCTTCAGAAACGACTCAGGGAGCTACATACATTCAAGAGAAATGGCCTTTTCGCCGATCTAAAAAATGAAGTAACTGAGGCTCTTATTGGTTAGAAGTAGTATCTTTTTTCATACCAAAATTTTGGCCTACCTTCGACTTCGGCAGTGTCTGAAAAGTGCTTTCCTTTTGGATGGCCTCATTTTTAGCAAGAGATACACTTATTTCGGGAATTTCATTTAATTTTAATTTAAGTGACCAATTCTGGAACGGAAAAAGGTGATAAAAAGTTTCAGTTGGAGCGCCCAGAGTCTCCTTTGACGTGTAAAAAAAGGCTCAATACTTGGGCATGAGGGTTACTGGCATGGCTCGGTGGCCATGTCACCCAGCGCAGGTACAAAGGCGAAAGCCTAAGTGTCCGCAAAATGAAAATAAAGAGTATCCAAATACCATACCAAACCAACGTCCCAATCTGCGTATTTTTACAGAATAAATGTTCAATGTTAGTGTCAAGGATTTAAACAAGTGACTTGATTTATCTAGAAGGCGTCTAAGATGCCTTGTCAAAGGCAAGTTGGGCAAAATTGTACAAATATCCGATTTGTGAGCTTTCAATCGCCCGATAGAAAGGACATCGTTCCACACAGCGTCGAATCTGCCCATTAATAGTCTGGCGGTGCTATAGAGTCCCATGCGCCGGTCAGTAATTTATAAATGTCACAAACAGTCACTGGACAATAACTAAGTTGGGTTGCAGGATGGAATGAGGGTAGCAAGAGAAGATGCGGAAGGAGAAGACATCGCTTTGACCATGTTCCCAGACTTTCGATTGGTGGGAATTACCTTTAGTTCCAATAAATTGTGCAATCTGAACTGAAAGGAGGGCTTCAGAATGCAGGGTGCGATTGACAAAAGGTGCCTCCAGAGGTATGCATTATGTATGATCACCCTAAGAAGAAATTTATGCAGAATAAATACATGGAGTGACTTCTGCTATGCATGAGTGTTTTCTTTTGCCTTCCGAGGCGGTCCAGTGACAGTACCAATTCGGTAAGATATTCGTGACCGGAGAAGCTCTTTTATCTAAAGGGCCATCTTGCCCGTTAGCAAGATATTGTATGAGTACGACCAATGAGCAGTAAGAGAGATCAAATAACACTCATAATCCGGTTCCAGATTTCAAGAAGCACTCGCCAATACGACTCACAGCTTGTCAAAACGGTGACCTCCGAACCAGAGTTTTATCACGCTTTATAGGATATTCCAAAAAAAATCGTTGCTTACTTTGTCAAGACACTTCTTTGACTTATGAACCATCCATTGCTTCTAATAGTGGCGAAAAGTAGGAAGCCCTATCAACCTCCAAGCTCCCACGTTCTTTTGAAGGACTGTATCCACTGTCCCCTACAGTTTCAGTCTAACTACAAAAAATGACTGCCACAAACCGAGAACTCTCACGGCCACTGATAGACCATCGTCAAAGTGTTTATATTTGAAGCGTCTTATGGTGTACAATAATATACCCACGAGGTTGTACGTTTACGTTGACAAGAAAAAAGGCTTAACGCATCACCGTATACCGTTGGATGTATGCACACACCCACGCACCAAACCTGATTGCTGCCATTGTGATTAGCGGTGTCTGGACCGAAACACGACATGTGCACCGGCTGCTAAAAGTGGCAAAGGGACACACTTGCCACGGCAAAATACCATTTTTCACATTCTTGTTAATTCCGGTCTCAGTTTTGCTAGTACAGGTACCATAGCCGTGAAGAATCTAGCAGCGGAAGCCACTAAGGTGCCTTCCATCGGTGTCAAAATGCTACGTCCTTAAATACGGTGGTAGGACAGGCGCTCTTACTGGCTGTGAAATGTTCTAGGTTGAATGGAATGCAAACGGACAGTTTCGTAGGTAACCTGCATTTCTGAGCGAATTATTCAGACTGATTTCAAGAATGAACAAATTAAATTTAAATATGATTCAATCGAGGCTTGTGGAAGTAACATATGCTTAAATAAATCAAACAAAAATTTACAAGCCCTTGTATTCACGTAACTTAATTATCTAACTCTAGAGGGCATTGGTAGACTAGAGAAAAAAGGTAACTTCGGCTGGTTATATTTGCAGGAAAGAGGGCGCACACGCGTACACACACACATACATACAGACACACGCGAAACAAGCCTGACTAGTCCGCTTTGAATAAAAAGAAAGCATGAAGAAGCAGATATCGATAATGCCTGACGAGTGGTAAAATAAAAGGGGAGTAAATCAAGTCGACTGAATTGCTTCCTTCACGTGGTGCAGGTGCGTGTGAAATTGTTATGCGTATGATGCAGCGAGGGAGCCCGCATTGAATCTGCATAGAGCAAAGCTATCATTCATCGAATCCGTGCCGGAGGGGGTGGTGGTGGGTGTCGCCGGTGTCTACGCCTCTCCTCAGGTATGTTGAGGTCGGCTAGGAGGGAAGAGAACTCCGACAATTGCTGATATTCCGAGTGGGGTGGTGGTGGTGGTGCTTGCTGTAATGGAGTGAGCGGACCCGGCTCTCCGCCACGCGCAGAGATGGGACGAAAAGCACAGGCGTCTGGTGCCTGTTCAAAGTGTGCAGGGTGTACGGAGGCACCACCCCCACGGAGGAGAGCAGTGGGATTGGAAGAGGACTGAGGCGCATCGAGGAGGGGACAGGGCAACATCTCGGGCATGACAGTGAGGTGAAGGATGAGGCAAGCCAGGGAGGGCCATTCTTTCTCTAGTCCCTTCAAACGTACGCCAGTAGCGGTGCGCTGGATCAAATAATGACTTATCCCTCCGCCACCACCACTAGCGCCTCCGACAAGAGCGGTGCGCGGCGCCATGCCAGCGGAGAGGCAGCGCTCAGCTGCGGCGACGGCGTGCGAATGGCCAGCTTCACCCTCGCTCCCGCCGACACGCACCGAGAGCGCGTAACAGTTCGAGTGGGTGCCACTATCGCGAACCACAAAACTGCCCGGCTAAAACAAAGAGACCGATGGACGACATTTAACTCACTGTGTAATACATTTGCTTTGCAGGAAAGAGACCATTAGGCCTTAGTGGATATCAGTCCATTATTTTTATATTTATGTAACTAGACGAAGTAAAGTCATCATCAACGTAACTGGGGAACAAATGGATGAATTCTGGATTAGGCTGATGAAGAAGGAGGAGGAAAATGAAATGCAAAATGACAATTAGTAGCCCTTAAAAACTGGCCCCGCAATGCTACTGAACTCTCCAAATATCGAGAAGGTGAAGTCGACGCTCATTTTTCAATCAAGTGCATTGGCAAAGGGCCACTTAGAGCCCCACCATTGAACCTTCCCCGGGTGGACTGCCCTTTGGGACCTGATGGTACCCCTCAGCTCTTCTGTACGTCAGCAATACGTATTCTGCCCGAGTATCGTATCTTCTTCCGCCTTCAGGAAAGTCTTGAGACATTGCACTGGTGGCAGCGGAAGACAAACCCGATCCATCCTGATTTCTACTACTAAGTAATGAAACTTAACAAGGCGAAAAAGCGCATACATTGTGGATGAGAAAATCGGTCGCGAATCATAGCAAAGGGTCTGAAAAGGACGTCTACCTTCGGCAACTACTACAGCCTCCTGCTCTGATGGAATGAAATTAACAACTGAGACGACACTAGCCGTGGATGTGAACGAATTAAAAGTTCGCTGCAGAACAGTCTGAGGTGCCTATATGAAGATTATCACCCTCCATCAGCTGGATTTAAGGTAGATAGATATGGCAGGACAATTCTGAAGTGAGAACAACGTGACAAGGAGGAACACACGCAAAAGCTTACCTTCGCGAAACTGCCTTTAATTCCGTCCATGCGTAACTTCGCTTTCAGACCAGTATTCCTACGACTAGCCATGAACACTCGAGATGGCCGGCACATTCCCCAGTCCACAAATCCGGTTCCCATACAAGGCAAAACTCCAGATTTAGTAAAATGCCCAAGGGAGATAAGTGATCTTGCAGTCGGATGACTTCTCAGTTGCATGGAAATTCGATGACTGGCACGACCAATTCGTGAGTGTTTTCTTTACACCACCAATTACGTTACGATCGACGAGACATGGCTAGTTTAGCCCTCGGTTTTGGTAATAGGCCACTTAAGGGCTTCCCCACTGTACCTGCGTTGGGCGACCCGACCTCTAGGCCATGCCAGTAGTACTGATCCCTTATATGGGTAGTCATACACATTATGACCAAGTATTGTCTTCTTTCGTCTTCAGGGAAGTCTCGGAGCGCTATACAAGACCGGTCAGGATTTATAAAGAAAAAAAGTAGTTTCCACGAATAACTGTTCTGTGAGTGCCACACTGCGAAACCGCCTACAAAACGGAATCAGCGGAAAGATGATCTCAACTCTTATTTGAGTAAACTACAACCCGAACCTTAAATTCACAAATAAACACGTGAAATGACCATAGAAAGCCTCTGTAAGTACTCGATTAGTTGAAGCAGTCACCAAAAGCAATCCTATTCTCCTTTCTCAATAAGGCAAAAGTTTACAAAAATCCAACTAATTTTTAGTTAACAAATGCCTTCTTTATTTCGTACATAATTACGTGGACATCTGCTAAATGAGGAAAAAAGATGACTACCATAATTAAGACTAATAATGGGGCGAATACGGACAAGCTGGAATCACATCCAATAGATCCAAGCATTTGATGATATGAGAGTGAATTCAAGATAAGAGGAAGGTAATACAGAATAAAGTCAATGTGGAAGGTCATGTAAAAAAACAGGACAACACTTTGTGGTTACCTAATGGACGGACGAACAGTTAGAGCACGGAGTGTTTGTTTGATTTCGCCCTGGCGACAGGATTACCAACCATCCTTGCCGATTTGTGAATTATGACTCTCGAGGTAGAGTAGTAGGGAAAGTGGAAGAGAGGAAGAAAATGTAGTGGCAGTGCGCAACAGTCATAGCCAGAGAAAAATTTCACTCGTGCACAAGAGAAGGCGGAGCAGAGCAGGGTAGAGAATGAGACAAAAAAAAGAGGAAATTTCCCCATAGAGAGGAAGAGGGGAGTGAAAGGGGAAATTCGGTTGTGAGTCACTGTGATGCCACACCCGCACTTCCAAAAAAAAGTTAAATCTCAGCTAGATGAAAAACATCCTGGAAATGCGTGGACCTTCAGGTATGGAGACTTGGATGAAAAATTGGTTAAGTTTGTCAAAAAGTTGGACACATGTCGAATACTATGGCATCAGATACCATTCGTACGTGTAGTGCTAAGAAATGCTTTTAAATTTGGGAATTGGATAGAGACTTCCACCATGTCACTCGTCTCATGCTTCGAATAACGACAGATTAAGAAGGATAAGGCAAACAGATTTGCAAAAAAACGCCGAAAAACTTTCAGAAGCCACGCCCAGTAGTTCCAATAGTTGGAACTTGGTAACTGTGTAACGCTGTAGTAGTTCAGTTCACTCCTCCTTTTGACTACGCTGGCACTTAAGAGCACGGCCATTGTACTAAAACCCGGTAGCATGGCCGTTCGGCCATGCCTATAGCCTTTCCCAGCCCAACTGTACGTGAATAATACACATTCTACCACGAAAACGAACTTGGCTATAACAAACAACTATCCAGACTTCTATCACTTGGTGATTGATCTTGACGTGATGGAAGAAGAGAGCACAGTAGGGATGGTAGAATCTGAGGACTCCCAACGGAAGGATTGAGAATGCCGCTCACCTCCGCCAAATGCCCAGTTCCCAGATGCGCGGTAATCCCATTAACGACTGAAGCAACACTTACCGTGGCCCAAACCATCTAGAGATGTTCGTTATAGAGCTGTCCATGGTACCTGCATGAAGATTTCAAATAGGTGAACACGTAATACCCCCTCCACTTTTCTACTAGCTGAATAAGACTCAGATAGGCACTGAAGTGAAAACAAAATGTCAAAGAAGAACAGACTTGAAACCTTATTTACAACGTACTGATTCAAGCATCGATTTTAGACAAGTGTTCTCACATCTAGCGATGGAAATGCGAGATGATCAGCACACCTCCTTTTCCCCAGTACAGTTCCCAAACAGGATGGAACTTCAAATTCAATAAAATTGTCGCGAGGGATCGGTAGCAGACACATTCGCGAGAGTTCTTATCGAACTGCCTACGTTGTGATGGTCGACGCGGGAAGTTTGCCATGAGGAGCGCCGAGGACGACGCTACGCAAAGTGATGCTTTTTAACTTTTCCCTTTGGCTACGCGGGCACTAAAAACACAACCATTGTACCTCCACCCAGCGACATGGCTTCCAGGCCAAGCCTGTAAACCCCTCGATCCATCTGTACATTGGGTCGTTACACCCTTAATGTGAAATAAAACTGGTAGAGATAATGGTTTTGGACAACTGATTCAATGCTTAAACCGACCCTTTTCCGATAGATTATCACTTTTCCAGGCTAGAAGCATCGGTCTCAAGTCCATTTAGCAAAACTTACAAATGCAGAATGGATGTCAAATCTAGTAACGATAAATTTGACAGCTCTCGTCCATTCAGTATGAGACCACACTGCCTGTGAAATTCAAAATGTACAAAGATGTGAAGTAAGAAAGGGAGTGCCTTATTAATCTCAACAGCAAGCAATTATGCCGGCAGAGTTAGCTCACACTGCAATGTGCAATAACCTCACGGAATTTATGGCCACATTTTACGGTTCTGAATCCGCTTCGCTACTTTACCCCATTACCGCTTGCACTCCACAGACTAGCTTCTTCTTTTGGAGGCTGGTATCGATGCTGAGGATTTCTGTTAGCGACTGGCTCACCAGACATTACCACAACCACTATCGAGCTTACAGGCAATCTTGTAACTTCTAATTTGGAGTACGAAAGAGCTCGCTCAAGTGCCTCATAAGTAAGAGGCAAGATTTAATAGCCGTGACAAATGTGTTTTTTGTCTTTGGGTTTTGGTGATAGGCTACTCATGAGTTTGGCCATTTTACCCTTACCGGGCGGTCTGGTCTTCAGGCTATCCCAGTAGTCACCCAGACCCTTCTGTACACCCAAATGCGTAGTCTACCCAAGTATTAAGTCTTCTCTTGGCTTGAGAGAAGTCTTAGGACGCTACGAAACTATCCAAGGTGATTTGAAATGTTTCTATTTCCATAAACAAAGATTTATTATCGAAAGAGAGGCCGTAAAAATTTCATTCCGAGTAGTCTATGTTAATTCAAAATGCACAAATGAACCGTCTATCACAGTGCCTAACTCCAGAAAGGGTGCGAAACTCAAGCCAACATTATTTTGCTAATAAATGAACCATGTCCACTGATATGGTGGTTATAGAGTAGTTTGATTGGCTACTTCTTAAATACTGACGTAAGATGTAAGTTCAAAGCATTATGCTCAAGAGAATTCACCATGTTTTACCACTGCTTTTGCATTAAGGTCATTTCTGACAAGCGAGAATTCCAAAACACTACCAGGTCAAAGTTCATTCAAAACATCAGCAAATCTGGCTCAAAATTCGGCACTATTTAAATACCATTGCTAGTTCACAAAGAAAGAAATTCCACAACTACCTTCACTGATAGGTTCAGTAAAATGCAATAAAGGCGTTTGTGATAGGAGTAAATGGGCAATTTTAACCCACCGACGAGCAAGTCTAGTTCAGATCGCTACCAGCTGGACTCACCGGTTGACGGGAGAGCATATCCAGGGCCAACTCGCGAGGTATATGGGGTTGGTACCACGGAGCGGAGATGGGCGGAGCGACGTGATGAGCGGCGGAAATCCCACCAGCGGTCTTGAGACTGTCTGCGCCACCACCACCACCACCGCTGCTGCAACTGCCCGAGGCGGATGCGGCATCAGTGGCTGTCCGGCGTCTCCGTGGGTCCGGACAAGGAGGACTGTGCAGACTCTCAGAGGCCTGGTCGTAGGCGTTCCCCGAGGAGGCTGAGGGACTACAGTGGGAGCGGTATTGCCAACGTCAAAGATGAGCGCTTTAAGCTATGGTTCGGCGGTCGTAGGCTCCATCGTTAGACACCTAATCGACAGAGCATTTCCCATAAATTATTAAAGGTGGATTTATGCTTGAAATGGGATGCCACAATACATTCGAAGATAACGAAATAACTTTATGTCTTAGAAATGCCCTCGAAGAATTTGCTACAACTACTGCGTGATTGACTCAGTGCTTATACAACATTGCGCATCGGAAAGCCTTCAGTAGAGGGATTAAATTGGGATTTAGTATCCTAAAAGAGGACATTTCGTGCGTTATCCTCGAAGAGACACCCTTATGATACGCTTATTGCATCCCCATGTTGGCAAAGTTAACGTAAAGGTGGAATTCAGGTTGACAAATTGTTTTACTAGTTGAATTAAAAGTGGAGCTTAGGTTTGCAGTGGGGAATTACACGTTATAAAAAGTTAATGCCTAGGCTCTCGAGGTGTCTTATGGTATGCCAAGAATATGAAAACTTTCCAGAAATAGGCTAATTAGAGGATGTGAAAAAGTGCACTCTCCATAGTATGATGGGATACAAAAGGGCCGAAACCAATGAAGTCAGACCAACAAGAAACAAAATTTAACTTCATCAAATCATGAACAATCACAGTCCAATGTGAATAAGCTATCGCGGCACAGGCTAACCAATTCAATGTAGGTCCAACAGTCTAGCTGGTAAGGCCGATAAAAAAACGTTTGTTAGGGCTTATTGAGAGACCCCGTAGTTTGTTCGAAGGTCAATTCAAGTTTTCACAACTGCTTCATCTGCTCAGCTCACAAATGAATCATTAACTGATCTGATTGGTAGGACCGGAATCTGATCTCTGTAATCGTCGCCTTATCAGAAATTTCGAAATATTGTACTAAATTAGTGAGACCGCTCCTCTAGGGGCCTTTTTATATTTTCGAATAGGTGCTACGGTGGCTTGCAAAACTCCAGTATTCAACACGAAATGTAGTGAACAAAGTAGAAAAGCTATTTGATTTCATGGCCGAATGAAAACAAAATCCACCTAAAGGGCGTGGGTCTACGACGTCCAACAGGTCCGGGTATGGCTGCCAGCGAGCTGGCCAATTCAGCTTCATCAACCTCTTCAGTGGTGCGGAAATGAGGTGATGGCAACACCGGGAGAGGAGTGGGATGAGGAGCGCTAAGAGGCTGTTGCACAAACCCTGCGTCCGCCTCTTCCTCCTCTTCTCCTATTCCCATGGCCTTCAGGTCATCGGGGTAGTCGGAGGCGTCCACCACGTCGACCACAGCGACTGAGGAGATTATGGGAGAGTCATGAGGCTCACTCCTACATTGAGTACTGGCATTGATGTTGCGCAGTTGCCTGCAGTGTAAATGAAGGCATAAAGCGGAGTGGCAACGAGTGATCGTGAATGAATGATGTTTCCAGTCTCTCCCAATTCAGCATCCACTTGGGTTACTAACTCTCCAGCCAGTAAAAGTGACAAATTGGCACAGGTTATCCCCAATACACAAACTTTCGAGCTACCTTCCCTTAAAATTCCTGCTTTAATGAACTAACAATGTGTCGATACTCAAAACATTTGAATGAGCATGCTAGGCCCGAAAACGCTTCAGACCGGAGAACTGCTACTAACCCCATTCACCCATGCCCGGTCAAGCGAAAAAGCTCACCAATGAGGGCCGAGCAAAGCCTGTGTCCGAAATGGTGTGCCTAGAACATGTCACTCTGCCCCGGCTGACTCATACACGTCTGACAAAAAAGGACACTGCTTCTGGCAGCGTGTTTGCTTTGATGAGTAAGGGACGCAGTGATAATGTTCGAATGTCCAGTCACCGACTTTACCTTCTCAAATTCGGTCCCCTTCTCTGTTTCATGGCACCCCTCCGTGGCTGTGGCACCCCAGTTCTTCAAGAACAAGTCTTTCTCCATAAATTGCAGTAGTAAGGACGTCAAAAATCCAAAATCTGGTGGATGCTTCTTCAGGGGCAAATTAGATGCTGCCTTCAAATCTTACCTTTACCCAGCGATTAAGTAGTAATATAAACTGACGCCTCGGAGATATGACAAAATAATTGAATAATTAACAAAATAGCGCCATAAAGATTCAGAGCATTTCAACAGTGAAGCTGTGGCAAATTTTAAATTCCAAATCGGCGCTGTTCTGTTGGAGGGAATAAGCACCAAATCCGCCTTGTAACAAGGATCATTTTCAAGAAAAATGGCCCAACAAAGCAGGCTGACCAATGAAGACTAAGAGAGGAGGGAAGAGTAGAGGCATGAAGACCAGACTGTCGCTTGCTTGTCCGTCCGCCCGTCCGTGCGTGCGTACGTGCGTGGGTGCGTGTGCATCGGTATGTCCGCGCGCCCACGTCCATGAGTCATGATGCTTACATTTGCGGGGGCTTTGGTAATTCGGGCACAACACAGTACAACAGACCCGATGTGTGCATGTACTATTCACAAAGATGGCTAAAATCTTCGGTGTGTTTGTGTGTGTGTGTTTACGTACTCTGGAGAAGTCGAACAGCTGTTCTGTGGACTCCTGGGGCCTGACTGAAATGGATGGATGGTCTATTTACGGTATGATGTGAGAAATAGAACGGAAAGGAAAATGACCTTCGAAAAATGGCCTTCAGATCTAATCACAGCGTCTACACTCAATCTCGTTTTAAATAAGAGTAATGAGAACCGCTACTCGCAGATGCCATTCATGCATCGAGTGATAATGAGCTCGGGCCCAATACGAGAACAAGCGATTATTGCAAAAGTACGGTAAACCACATGATTGATGTTGTTTACACCAGGATTTATGTCTACCAAAGCAATACACCTCTAGAAGCTAGACTAACTCGCTATCTAGAAACAGAATCCAATTATGCCTTCTATTCTATGTACCCAAAGCGAAAATCGGGGCAAAAAGTTGCTAAGTTGACAAAGGCTACTGCAGAACGGGGAAAAAAAACAAACCTAATTTGACTAGAAACAATCACAAAAGCCAAAATAGAACAGGAATCAATTTGTGGCTTCCATCTGCGTACAAATGGTCTTATGGCGCGTTCATTTATCCTCATTAAGACAGGAATTTCAATGCATTATCACAGAGAGGACGATGAGGAAGCAAACCATAGAGATCCCTTGGGAAACTAAAGCTGAAGTCACCGATGTGACAGGAACCAATAGAACGTGAGCACTTCGGTCTCCGTAGGTTTCAGCCATCATCCTGGTGGCACTGCGTTCCTTCATGCCACTTCTGTTGACAGATTTGGACATCTGTGATGCCTTCAGGGAGGCCTCAAACTACATCAACAATAGAGCTTTTGTGTTTGGGATATTTGGTTACCCAGCTTGGAAAATAACAGGCTAAGCAGGCGAGATCATCCACAATACAAAGTGACCAAATTTACGTCCGATTTGGGTAAAGTCGGTCAAGGGAGGTGGAAGGTTGCCCAAAGGAGGACGCATTACAGTGTGAAATTATTTCTCTGAAGTCATTAAAACAAGTGCGAGAAATCCGGACGTATAAAAGCCAATCAGGTTCCCAAAGTTGGTTGATTCAAAACCCCCACCCCAAGGGGGTCCTATACTTACTGTAAGCAGACGTTGATGAACACACTTTGCCTCCCCAACGATTTCATTCCGATGAAAAGAAAGTACTAGTCTACCAAAAGAGCACAGCGAATACGGTCAAATGTGGAAGGGCATTAAAAGCAAAAAAAAACTTTGGCTTATATCCTGCCGACCAATGAGGAAAAGAGAAGGAGCGAGGAAGGGATTCTGAGGCAACGAAGGTGACAGAAGCGTAACAGAACCTGTTCACAAAAGGAAGCGGGAGTGTGCAGAAGTTACAGGCTCCTGTTGAAAATATATTTCCTTTCGGCTTGTAGGAGTGAGTGTAGTATGTAGCTAACATCGCGAGTGTGAAATATGATAGCCAGCGGCCAGCGCAGAATCATAAACCGTAATAAAAAACACCGATTTCTAATCTGTGTGTCTCGGTTCATTGGTGCGGGTAAGGTTCAAGTCTAGATGGTCGATTAGATCTTTTAATGTGTACTGGAATACCGATTCCTGGATGTCCCTCGGGTGGGCAAGTGCAGTTTTATCGACATGGAGGGGGTACGTAAGTTAACTCGATGTTTTTTTCGTTCAATTCAGACTCTAAAAATCAAAATTTCACGTGCTGCCTGATCTAAATAGCCAAACACTAAGCGCGAACACTAGACTTCAGCCCTGGTGAACCATTCTTGTTTATTTTTGATCACTATGATTTTAAATTTGGAAGGGCTAATTTCAAGATTCGAAGGCTCAGAGGGCTTAGCTAACCCTTTTCACACACATTTACACCATTAACCATATCTGCAAGGCACCTACGGGAGCCTAGTGACACCATAATACCCCAAAGATCCTATCGGTCAACATACGTGAAAGTCATGATGCCACAGAGGGGCTTCAAGACAGCTTACTTGTGCGATTTGCCGCGTTTGTCGGGTGTAGGAGTGACAATATCCTTGAGAGGCTGACAGCAATGAGACTGGTTGGATGAGGTCAGAGTGGGACGAAGCGGTGGCCTACCAACGCCCTGGCCACACTTTACATGGCTCTCCTCGACTCCATCGTCAGCTTCATCATTGTCTGAGGCGTCTTGAAGGGAGCACGGTTTTACACCACGGGATGCTGATTCCGAGGAGCTGGAGGTGGGGACGTAATAACCATAGTATCCATATGCATTTTACTGTTTGGGACTGTATGCGTAAAAATGTTACTATTGAAGATCGCTCCCCATTGTCACACAGCAGCTGGCAGAATGTATTTGTAAGGTAAACGGTGTGCAATACACTTTTGACAACTGATGGCAAAGACAAAAAAACTAGCGATTAGTAAGAAGAAAACACGATGAAGACAGAAATATTGTCCAAATCTATCCATTCACTCGCCTTAAATGCTGCTTGTGGGCGGAAAAGTGGGACATGAAGTGATTACAAGTAGAATAGGATCGAAATTATAGTAAGGTAAGCAGTGGATTTGCACCATCCTGGTGTGGAAACTCTTTTAAATTGTAAAACGATGTGATGGGAGACCTCAAAGAGGAAAAATTCACCAGAAATCTTGATAATATTAAAAAGTGATGAAATCGCATCAGAACGACGTTAGAGATTGAACTGAAGAAGGCAACGTGGAAGTTTGTGCCAAAATCGAAATCTTAACGAGCTATAAAACATAAATATGTATTTTCAAGCATATGAATATCTGAAAATCTTGAGAAGTAAAGCAAGGTTCAAGCTGAAACACCACCACAGTGCCTAGTTGTCAGAGCCTAAATTGTTAGTCAGGAAGACAAAAATCATTAGTCCGCTCCATGCGGTAAGCCCTGCAGTGACTCACAGCGAAAAGTGATCTGCTTTAGGAGGAGATGGGTCAAGGCTAACAATGCTCTTGGTTTTTTCCGTAAAAAAATAGCATCAAAGCTATCCTGGAAGCCTCAAAAAACCATCAGAGGAATCCAAAGTTGGTTTCCCGTGGCGGTCTTGCATCAAATTCTCGAAAACCGACAAGCACCGATCCCAATTTCAGACGTCTTTGAGCCATTCATATCACCGTTAACCACGAAAAAATTAAGCGATAGAGCAAGAAAGGCACAGGAGCGATTTCACTTCAGGCCCAAATCGGTAGAGACATATTTAGCCATGCGAATTTTGGATCGGGAAGGGGTGAAATCAAGTGAATGGGGAAAATATGAAGATAAAAATCAACGAATAATTTATCTGCCTGGTTCCAATCAGAAGTATGCGTACAGAATGGTTTTAAAAGAGTGAAATTCAACTCCAAGAAATAAGCAAAAAAGAGCAGAATCACCTCAAACCCGAATCTGCGGCGAGGTATCCAACTGTATCAATTTTTCGTCGAAAGGAAGCGGCATCCGTGGTGGCGATCCCCGAGTCCGCCTCCGGTACAGGGTTGCTTGCCAGAGGGGGTGACGGCGGTGGTGGAGGAGGCTGTTGAAAGTGGTGATGCGGAGAGGTGGCAGCGACGACAGTAGCCTCTGTAGTGAGACTCGGTGTCTGTGTCTGGGCCACAGTCCGCCGACTCTCCAGCAGAGCGCGCTGTTGGGCGTACGCGATACGAAAGGCTTCACCCACGAGGTTATTCAAATTCTCCGCCTCAAAATGAGCAAAAAGAGACCAATTGAACCAGATTGAGGTCACAAAAAGGTTCGCCTCCCTCTCCGCCCTCCACCGACATCTCGATTAGGCACGACTGCAATTTACCGCAGTTTTGCTTACATCTCCAGCCGCAAGAACGCATCCTTTTTTTCTTCTCATGAAAAAGAGGAGGGTTTGCGTTTCGTGCATATGAGGCAACCAAATAACTGTAGATGGCTTCTTCCGATAATTTGCCCGCTGAAGTAATTACCGGTTACGATCTATCAACCTTTATCAATGGGACACAAGCTTGTCAATGCACCCTTTATCAAGCATTCTACCGCGAGAGTAAAAAATGATGGCCGTAGCCACCTCCGTCTCTATCCTAACATTTTTCCCCAACTGTTCATTCTACTGTGCATGCGACTGTCCAACTGTGATCCCGACTAAAGGCGATAAGTCTATAGGATGAGATGAGACGGTCTCCGCCTCCTTCTCTAACGCCACACTCTTTCTAGACGACTTTCCAATCCTTCACCTTGTGGAATGCGTAAATCCAAATCTACCACTTACATAGACACCAAAAGGATCAAGCATCAGGAACGCAACGTGGCACAGACACCACCATTAAACGCACTCATCCACACACATGAAGAGTTAAAATAAACTTTCTCAACAAATTCTGGATGTGAAAGTGCACTACTTCTTCTTGTTCTTCGAATTATACCTTGGGACATCAGACTACGGAGTGGAGTGGGGGAGAGAAGGAACCGCTTGCCCTCAAAGTAGGGATAATTTGATGTTCAAGTTGATCTTCTTGCGTCACTGGGGCAGTGAACTGGTCCCAAGTTTATGGGTAAGTGAATGATAGCTGTGGCCCCTCTCATAAGTGGAGGGTAGCAATAACCCTAGCCTTAAGTGCAAGCAGAACTGAACGATCTACTATCACGAAGTGGCAGCAGCAATGAAGTTATAAATGATCCCCAAGGGGGAAGATGAATCCTGGGGTTCCTTTAAACAAACAAATAAACAAACTCAGGCACGCTTCTGCACCAAATCAGTGACAGATGTGGCTATTTTTCATCCACTCGCACAACAGAAAAAGTTGAATTATGGTTCAATTCATTTGCATGAAATGTTATAGTGGATGAAGCCGGAGGGAGATAAAATCTTGACTGGAAAAGCAAGTATACAACCAGTGCTGAGTTTTTAAATAGGGGATTATTTTACAGAAAAGTGCACCCATCTGATTATCAAAATCCGCAAGATCTATTGCATTGATTCACAGTCGATCGCCCTAGACAACTTGAACATGATCCATGGATTGGAGTTATTATGAATCAAGTCAGGAGACAGCTATGCTTAAATATCACTGTCCAGAATACGGTACCTTCTCCTAGTCCCTCATCATTATCTTTTGCCAGAGCTTAGTCAGCTTATTCCAAGTGACTCAGCACCTCGCAGAGGCATTGTGCGCACGAGCGTCCACCCTCCCGTCCGCACTGTATATCGAGAGCAAATTGCTGACTTGAAGGATTGCGGTGCTTTTGAAATTAAAGCATACGAAGTGTGAGACCCGATGCCATAGATTAGCCTAATGCCTCCGATGCGCGAATCGCGCTTTGATACCAACTAGATACCAAAATCTTCCCAGTGGTGATCGCAGAATCTCCAGTGATTGCATCTTCAAAGCCCTTTGTAGTTTAATTGAAACCGAAGCGGAGGGAGAAGATTCTCATTATTAGATTTAATTATGTTTAAAAGCGACAGCCACCAACAAAAGCCTTCCAGTTACTCGAAACCAGACACTAGAAATACGCAGGGCAACATCGACAAGTGCTATTGCGGACCTTTAAGAGCATTAAAAAGACCCACTGGTGGTCTTCATTCTGCAGTTTTCGACAAAACTGTTGTAAAGATGTTGCCCAGACGTATTTAAAGTTCAATCAAACGTGATAAAGATGAAATAGCTTGCATTTCAACAGGATTGGTTAAGAGGTAGAAGCGTGAAAAAAACAGAAAAATTGCTAACTGAATTTGGCAAAATGCTTTGTACCATGAAAAGCTAACCGCTCACCTCGGTATCAAAAAAACCTATCTAATGGCAAGCATTTGTGCGCGAAGGCGAGTGGACATAACGAAAAAGTAAGCGCATTCAGTCCCTATGGCAAAACAGACAAGTACAAAAACTGCTTGATGGAGTATACTAGTGGTGGTAAGGAAGGCAGAACCTACTTCTTCGGGGGTTTTGGTTACGAAGGCGTGGCAATACTGTACATTTGGCTGAGCTTTAGGTTCCCTGGCAAGGAAGGCGAATTGACAGCAGTCAGGATCGCAGGTGGCGTAGGAGATGCGACGCAGGGCGTGAGCCATGTGCACGCTCTGCCGAGGACCGAGCACATACAGGACAAAGTAGATGCTTAAATTGACTAAAAAGGACGCCTAGCATTGCTGAGTGCCTGTGGTGAGGGTGGTTTCATTTTACTGACTGGACCAGGTAATAAAGATAATTAGCTATTCCGACAAATGAATGAGCACAGAACACAAAAACAAAGCTAAGGTTGAGATAAAAAGTGCCGTACAAGCAAATTCGCCTATCTGTAATAACTTTAGACCCTTGACTGAGAATATCCGCTTGGAACAATTACTGCAGCAAGAGGTAAAGTGTAGGAAATGCTGAAGCTTTATAACCATTATCTGTCACTCACCGTTCCACTATCATCACAGACTTTGATTCCGTGAAGGGAAATGACCAACAAGATAGGCTTACTCTGGGTGTAACCCTGAAATCAAAAGCATTAAACTTGCGGAATAAAAGGGAATTGAAAAGTGACACTGAAGGCAGAAAATAAATGGATCGAAGAAGCGATCGGATGTCAATTCCAAAAATCGGGGTCCTGCAGGGGAAGTTCAGGGATGAAAAAGCTGAGACCTCTCTTGGCATAAGTATGTGAAACCAAAACAGGAAGTACTCAGAGACTCGACTGAATAAGTTGCCATTTTATAAAAGACAGAATGAGAGCCGAGTAAAAAATCAAAGTTGACCCGAGATAGCCAAAAGAATACAACTGCGCTCGATGGGTTTTATATGGAGCTAAACCTGGCAAGAGAAGCATAAAGGAATATCATATTTTCCAAGATGAAATTTCTGCGTTAAAAAAACCAGGTCAACACGTGAAAGCCAACGAACTCACCAAGTCTGCCCTTATTGAGGAGTTTATGCGAGTATGAATGGTGCGTAACCACTCCGTATAAAATCAGTTCCAAGAATGTTAGAAAAAGGTCAAATAAGATCGTCGTACAACTTACCCGAGCAGCCTCCAGCTTTTGCCGAACGATGTCGGCTCTTTCAAAGTGGGCACTGCCAGTCACGAGAAATGATCCAATGTACTAACAAAAAGTTATTACAAGATTTGAAACAAGGGTACTTTAGCTTTTCGCATGAAGGAAAGACTTTCGCCGGCCTCATTTGTAAACAGATGGTGAATAACTCTAGTTTCTTTTGGCTGGCATGGCGACTGACCAGTATGCACATTTGCATGCATATCGGCGACAATAAGGAACTTCCAAATATTACCGACGATGCAACAAACTGTGCAAGTTATTAACCGATGTTCGATAACGCAACAAGCGACCAGGTTATACCTTGCGGTACTCCGCAGCTGTTTGCGCAATGGCCTTGAAGTTCATAAAACCGCATTTATATTAAGCTCATTTATACGTGTTATCAAAGCAGATGATGTAAAGCGCAATGAAGAAAGGTTTTAATGACAATTAACTCAGTGAATTTTAGGTTCATAAATTTGTGCAGCATTGTAGGACTGGGTCTTTTGAATGGAAATGTGGCGCTGCTATTATTGGAAAGTTCTTCCTTTACTTTTAATTAGCCCTGTTTTTATTTAATGATCAAGCCTATGCTTTTAAAATACAGTGCATTTGATGCTTTACTAACCATTATTTTCCTAAAACCCGAACGTCCTTCATCAATTTGGCCAATTGTCTCTTTGAATTGGCATCTGTATCGATAACAGAAGAATATTAACTTCTGTTATCTCTGTAGTTCTTTGTTTGTTTCGACTGTACGTCTCGGTTTCGATCACTGAAGTGGCCATATCGCCTTAGCCGGGTGGGCTGGCCTCCGGGCAATGCCAGCAGCCCCGTTCCCTCGGGTTCCTAAACATAGATATATATTCTGCCCTAGTGCCATGCCTTCTTTTTCCTTCAAGGAAGTCTTGAGACGCTACAAGAGTATTTTCAAAGTTGGGTCGTTAAGAAACCAGAAGGCTGAGCGGACAGAATAGAGTAATTTGTTCACTCATGTGAATGGACTTACCACTGGGTTAAATGATTATAACAAAACTCCCCTAGCAAAATAATATAGGCGCTAGCTTTCCCTTGTGCATCTTGTCAATACTTTTTTAGCACTACGAGCCCATCCTGCACAGAACCTCCTTTACGAATGTACAACTTACCCTATTGTACCTTGATCAATTTTACTACCTTCCAAATGGGAGGGAGAGGGGTGGAGGACATTCGTTGGACATAAAGAATACCAAAAACACATAGTCTTTCCCACATCAAAGACAAAATAATTTGGAAGAGTCTCACTGGCAGTGTCTCATGAAGAGCGCAAAACTCCTCAACTACTTATTCCAGTTAAAGTAGCAAAAGAGGGTCGCATATGATCACAAAACATAGAATAATGCCTTTAAGGTATGCCCCGTAGAATGGACATTGCAATAAGAGGCTATTCCGCCTAAGAACTTCACAAAATTTACGCTCATTAGCTCAATATTGCACGTTTCTTAGGCTTTAAATCGAATTAACATTTGTGTTAGCGCATACCACCTTTTCAAATAGCAAAATGCCTGAGTATTAGGTTCGTGCTGCTCGCCCTTCCAAAACAAAATGAGACTTAGAAAACAAATGGTTTGAACTTTTAGAAACTATCAAATTGTAATATGGACGTCGATATAGTTAAAACCTAGTAAGCAAGGTCAAGGGTTTGGCACCACTACAGACCTATCCACGCGTTTTATATTCCATCAGTCACTGTTTTGGTCTATCCATTTGTTTGGCAGAACTACCCACTCCTGCGTTTATCCACTCGACCATCAACGTATCTAATCAATGGCCATTCATTTAATTCAGGCAGGCATTCATTCATTCGTATGTACATTCATTCCTGGTGTCACATCCAATCAGCTGCCATCCATCTAATCTGTCGAGCCATAGTCAGCCATTCATTCGCACATTCCTAGAATCACCGTTTCATCCAGCCAATCAACATTTCAGTATGGTATGGTATGGTATGGTACCCTGGATTCCGTATGGAGCAGTGTCGAAGAATGAAAGACTCGAAAGCAGAAGAACCAACATCAGTGACAAAGTCGCAATTAGTGCAGCGGAGAGTTCGTCAGAGTCCACTGAAGATCCAACGAAGGGAAAGGGCTGATTAGAGGGGATAAACTTGAAGTAGACTGTGGGACAGTACTCATTCGCTCTTTCAACTAGTCAACCACTTTATCTTGCATTCATGCACTTGCCCATTCACTTACAAATGCCTTTCAAAGTTCTTTTCATTTTCCTATCCATCACCTCGTTCATGCACTGGATAACCCAGATAGCCAAGCGTCATTTCACCTGGACAACGATCTAATGGCCTGTCACCGATCCCTCCATCAGTCGACATATTTCGTCAACTATCACTAACGTACCATCACCCCCCTCCTCCGCAAGCTCAACCATCAATCTCCCCAGTCAGTCATTACTCCACTCGTCATCCATCCTCTCATCCAGCTACCTTCATTCATCTATCCGTTCAAATTGCTCATCACTTATTTAAGATAGTCAAGTATCAAAAATGTTAAGTAATGCAAAATTCAAGAGATCATGAGTTTTCATCCTCCCACTCCGCCAAGAAGTCAATGCTGCAAGAATCAAGCGCTGTATCATCTTCCACAATGACAGGCTCAGCCTCGGTACACCGTAGATTCCGTCTGATTGTGACACTGACCCGAAGAGGAGAGAGGTCTGGCTCGGGGAGGTGGACGTAGAGGGAGAGGTGTGGCACTGTGGCCCAGTACTCACCCAAACAGCCACGTGGTGCCCCCACGCCATGGCGCAGGTTGTTGGTTGCTAGCACTGCGATATGCAGGTCTGCAGAGATACGCATCAGCTCGGTAGCAACTGCTTGTAGTTGGAAGTTGGCTAGATAAAAATGAGTCATTGTTATTACTGTTCAATCCTTGCAAGAAATGCGTTCAGTAGTGATCTGCAGCATTTCACATTGACATCTGTCATTGTCAATGCCATTCAGCAAACGTGTACATTTGCCTTTGCGAAGCTAATTTGCTGAATTTAATCTGCCAAGAAGAGAAGAGTAAATAATCGCCTTAAAAGTTGTGAAGAATAACGACCTGGGAGATAACTCCGCTGTTGGATTTAAGACTGCCTATAAGGCTCTTACACGAGTTTGTGGGTTTTTGGCATCAAAAATGAGGTAACTGTAAAAGGCTTCCTTGAGGACTTTGTTTTTTTTCATAAACTAATCCACAATAGCAAACTTTAATCCTTTGCCAGGGAAATACAAGCTTGTTAATTAAACTTCTAGGACATGAGTTGTGTCTGGAAGCAGGCGACTCAACTCTCACCACCTTCTTTTATAACAACTAGACAAATGGGAGTGAGTGAATGGTAGTATTAGCCTTCCTTCCAATCTAAACCTCAATTGTCCTCACAGCTAAGGCTTGTGATGGTACAAAGTCTTGCACTACCTTTCGAGGCTGGAGATATGGCCCTCTCTCCGCCGAGTGGTCAGTCTTGACTGTTTTTGAGGAAGAAGGAAACGGGGGAAAGGTTATGCCAAGTTGAATAGAACAGATGGGTTTTAGTCAGATCAGTTGTTCTGCTAGCTGCCAGTAATCCAGTATGTACACTCACAGAAAGAGGGGGAGAAAAAGTAATCTTCCAAGGATAAGAGATGTATGCTATAGTTGAGTGGTTAGCTGGTGACTCACTCAACGATATGTTTATTAGTTTAACGAGCATCAAAATGCAGAGGATATTTTTCTCCCCACTTCATTCAGCCAATCAGATAATCAGTGAGCTTTTAAAAATTGGGAGTGCGTTTTGATAGGGCACTAAGAGAAGTGACAAGCAAAGAATTGGTGGTTTTCGAAGACCAATGTTTGCCATCCAGTTAACGCTTACCATGCAGGTGGAATCCATGTTGGTAGAACTACTTTTCCTTAGCTCGAATTGGTCCACCACTCCCGACGTTAAACATGTCCAAAAGTTCGCTTCACACCTTCCTCTCCAATCACTGTAAAATACTAACTTTCGACCATTTGTGGAAAATATTCTCTGCTGCCTCATGCAGCACCTGCTCAAAATGCCAAACAGATATTTTAACGGGAAGGTGGATTCTGAGGTTTTGCAATCAAGTCTGGAAATATGGAATTACATCCACTAGGTCTAATCAAAGCCCAATGAATGAAAGCACTTTTGATCTTCATTTTTCCAGAATTTCGATCATTTTCAGCGACCAAATGAAACTAAGCGAAAGGAAAGTGACTTAGCTTATCTTCCAACAAGACTGTCTTCAGACGTTTGGTGAAATTTATTGTGCAGAGCCCGCGAAAATAACATTTTTGATGGGGTCCAGAAACTGGACTACTGTTTTGTAGTACAAATGGCTAGATTCCCATCCAAAATATTCCCCATTTTGCAACAATTCTGCCACTTGCCCTACCAAGAACAGCAATCACTTCCCCATGTCATTTTAGGGACAGAGGTTGGCTCAAAACACTGCAAAAGTACTAGTTTAGGTCACTGTCATCCTGGGGAAGACTGATATTAAATAATGTGAGGTGTTGTTGTTAAGGAAACCTATTGAATCAATATTTAACATTCAGAGCCTGATTGCTACTAATAACCTGTAATTACTAGCATTGGCGTAAAGTAATTCACAACTCGTTGATATCGTCGCCTGAAATAAATAGTGCATTTCTGAAGTATAAATAGAACTACATGCTGCCAAAAACGGGATCCGCCAAAGTCATGCCAGCAATTCTGGTTTTCTTGGCTGGAAAAGCAATGCAATCACGGTGCGTTGCACACAGCAGCTGATGACGGGTTGGTGCCAGTTTAGCTGACCGGTGTATACCAGTGTGCGGTCTAGACACCCTTAGCTAAGGTGGTGGACAAAAGTGGTAGTAAACGCGTGCACACAGCATCATATGACAGGTAGTGGATCGGGAAATAATCAAGTTAAAAACGACGGAAATCCACTTGTACGGAAGACCTGAACCGCGGTACGGTAATCGAAAGTTTAGGTGGCCAGTCCCAACCACGACGCTCAATTAACGGATAGGCAGTTATTCCTTTCAACATTCAATCAGCACGTGGAACTCCTGACCGACGTACAACCTATCATGCAAAGAAATCGCACAGAAGACAGCGCAGTCATTCATCAATGGTTGTAATTTCGAATTGTTCATGTGGGGTTCAACTCTTTCGAGGTACCAATCAGGGGAAGTGTAAGGCATGGATTGTAATATGGACGACTAGGGTCCCAGACGCCCTCCGCTGTACCAGCACTATTGCCTCAGTGCAGGAACGTATTAGATTGGTTCAGACGCAGTGGTAAATCGTTTAATCACAATGCCTTATGATTATGTGTCAAACAGTAGGATAAGTGCTTAACCTGAGGAAACTCGATTCCTATTCACTGGAGAAGGCACTTTGCTCGAAAGTGGCTTAAACCCCAAAATTCCCGATTTCATCTCCCACTAATTATGCCACATGACTCTCAGCTCTCATTTAACCTGGTGAATGAAGTGGATGGTTACATTAATGCATATTTCCGCTAAACTGAAGCATTGGAACTTTTCTTGACTGCAAAGTTGAGCGACTATTAAAGAAATATGTAATTATAAGGGACTCACTTTCGTTGGGGAATGCTCCAGTGAAGGGAGCAAACGGAGCGGTGATGCAATCGACAATGACCAAGCGGAGCTTTGAATAGAAGCTAAGCACCTCAGCGTTCAACTGGTCATTGTCAGAAGGTGTCGCCTTTAACGAGGCAGAGGCCGCCCACAAACGCGTCTCCACCAACCCATCCGTCAAACTCTGAACTCCAGGAACCAGGCGGTACCAAACGCGGGAGAGGCAGTGCTTGGTGGAGTGGTCGAGATCATTCTGGGGGGAGAAAATAAAAACCAACTTAATCCCATTTCCTCTCCGTAACAAGATAAGTTTTTTTGAAAAAAAGCAAACTTTAAGGTGAAGGTACAAGGGATGCAAACTTGGATTAAAGGTTACCTGGCTTTGATAACCCCTGACTTTGATGCCGTCTTATTCTTTTCAGAAATAACAATTAAGTTTTTTTTTGGATCCATAATCACTTTAAATCAGTTTAGGCATAATGAGAGACCAATAGGCGATTTACTTGTTAGTCACGCCACTAAGACACACCCCTTATTACTGGGAGACTGCTTATCCTTCCTTTCTTTCTGTGGGTGTGTATACTGAGCTGCAGACGCAACGGATTAGCCGCTACCACCTAGCAAAACAATTAATCCGACAAAAATCGACCTGTTCTATTCAACTTGGCACAAATTTTTTCCCGTTTTCCTCTTCCACAAAAACAGTCAAGACTGACCAATCGGCGGAGAGAGGGTCATATTTCCAGCCTTGAAAGGTAGCGCAAGACTTTGTACCATCACAAGCCTTAGCTGCGAGGAGATTTGAGGTTTGGGTTGGAAGGGAGGCTAATACTACCATCCACTCGCTCCCATCCGTCTTGTCGTCTTAATGCCCTTTCCTCAGTTGATTACCATCTTTTCTTGGCATTCGCGTTAGACAACCAAATGTAGGGCGGAATGGGTCATGCGGCAATAAAAGCGAGGTAACGGAAAAGAAGGCAGTCGGGGCTAAGTTTCTTACTTCTAGAAGCAATGGATTTTCTGGTTGCAGAATTAACAAGCCTATATCCCACTAAAAAGGGATTATAAATCGCCATTGTTGAGTAGATCAACGACCAAAACCCTCAAGGAAGCTTTCTACAATTATTCCATTGATGACCAAAGTCCGACAAACTTATTTAAGAGCCCTATATAAAGGGAAGAAAATTCACGCCGAATGAAAATCTGGAAAGGCTTTGCATATGCTTCTCACGAGTGAAATCTCAGCTATGGTACCATTGCATTTCCAGATCAGTTGTTCGGGCAGGAATGCTTATTTCTATGCTGTCACTTGATGAAAGAACAAGTAATGGTATGACCATGTCTCCCATTAAGGTTGACACAGGGTAGTTGTGAAGGTTCGGTCGAGGCGAAAAACCGGGCCAGCTATGAATTTTATGAATGACCTTGTTTTGCTGTTAGGATAAACAGAAACCTCAAAACTGACGTAAATGATGAAAATGCATGTGATCCCTGGCATTGATACCGCTTAAATTTCGTCCTTCTTACATAGCGTTGGATTCTCTGGACCTGGTTACTGATTCCTGTCGAGGATGGAACTTACGTGATAAGGAGGAGGAGGAGGATGAGGAGGGGGAGCAGGAGGAGAAGGAGAAATTTGGGATTCGTCCAGAGCTGGACATCGTGGTAACTATGAGAGACACTAAGATACTGGGAAACGAAGTTTATGTTGGAAAAGGGAAGGAATAGTTTTGCCACGACTTGGCTGTTTAGCATGCCGCCTGCATAGGACATGAGTTGGTACCCAAGGACTTTCGTAATCATGCCATTCGCAGCACAGTTATGCTTTAGACGCGATAAAGTATGGTAGAGGCCGACAAAAAGACGGTCTAATAAAAACGTAGAGCCATTCTGGATACCGTATTGTGGCAGTAATCAATGTAGATAGCCGTATAAATGAATACTTTCCTGGTAAGAAACGGAGGCGCTCTGCAGATGGGCTAAGGTGTGGCGCAAGGCTTGCGAAAACATCAACTCAGAAGGTCACTTTTACTATTTACACCTGACTACCAATCTGGTAGTGCCTCCGCTGCTGCTAGGAGACACACAAACAACAAAAAAGTTGTCAGAGAGAAAAAGTAGTCACTGGGAGAGAAATCACTGATGGAAACACAGTCTCACGTGAAAAAGGGACCTGTCATCTGTGTGTTTCAAAGTAAATACTTTCCATCTGCCAGAAGCCGGAAAGCTGAATAACAAGTGCAGCCGTCAGGGTTAATCAAAACATTGGGGCCTACTTGCTAGCACACATGATGTGGGGATTGAAGAGAGGGTCGGGAAGGGGTAGAAGGCTATGTTAAAATAGAAGCACGTTCTACTCCCAAGAGACTGGCTTAGTTGGAACTGAATTAAATCAGTGCAGATTGTGATTACAGGCTGGTAGCTAAAGTTTAGGCCATTACTATAACTATATGCTTTTATTATTTCAGTCAAGGTTTGAACAACGCATAAATTAGCACGATCACATTTGTCGGATGTGAGAAGAGAGGAGGCTCGCACATGAACAAGGAATTGATAAGCAGAAATTTATTGCTTATGTCATTACGGTGAAAGTGGTCATTAATCAAACCCTGACAATGTTGTCCTCCCTTTGATCTTCGCATTAATTATACGGTACTGTTCTGCGATATTTTGATTGCTTGCCTCACTCGTCATCTTATTTTTGTGGACACTTAAGGGCCTGCCTCTGCACTTCCGTTTGCCGGGCTGGCCTCCAAACAATGCCAATAGTCTTAGATCTTTTTTACCTCAATAATGTATCTTTTGGCATACTCTTATGGCTCCTTTCCACTTCGAAGAAGACCCGGAGCGCTAGATTGGTGGCGGCGGAAAGCGAACCAGATCCTAAAGGACAAATGCTCTGTTTTCTATTACTGAGTGGTACATGGTGCTTTGGGGAGAATCCGTGACGACCCCTAAAAAAGGGTTGAAAATGATGTTTACTTTTGACAACTACCCCAGTCCAGTGTTCTGTCAGAATGCTATTAACAACAGAAATGACACTCCCCATGGTCATGAAACATCTATAGAAGTTTGTTACGGGACTGTCCATCGTTACCTGTATGAAGACGCCAATTAGGTGAATACGCGAGCCCTTCCATGACCTCTCTACTACCTGGATAGAATCCTGATAGATATAGCTGAGCAGCACTGAAGTGAAAACAAAGTGGCAGGGAGGAACAGACGCGACATCCGATCTCCACAAAACAATTTTATACCTCGTTCTTGATTAAATGTCCCTACTTTTTGGCCAGAGTTCCTACGATGACGATGGACACACAAGATGGTTGGTAGGTTTTCTTTTACTCCAATACAGTCCTCGAACAAAGTGAAATTCCAGATCCGGTGGAAATGCCAAGAGAGACCAGCGACGTTGCCCTGCTGTACATCAGCGATACATTCTCTGTCCTAGTATTATGGCTTCTCTCGTTTTCAGGAGAAACTCAGGGCGCTTTAGTCCCTTAGTCTCGACCAGTGATCATGATGTGTTAATAAGGTGGTTTTTCAAATGTCCGAAATAGCGATTGTAATGCAATAAACGCGATGGTACGACTACGCCGACGAATGTTGGAGGGGACCGAGTTGTTACCCCGACAGGCTCGTTATCACCACAACTTGGGTGTTTTACTTTTCTCATTGAGCGCCAATTTTTCACATTTGACTATGATCGCAAGACAATTATCTTCTTCAAGATGCGACTAGTAAATTGCTCAAGAGAACCGATAATTCGCAGAACAGCGTCAACAATGTAATGAGACGAACATTTCGGATTAAGCCAAGCAATCTACGTTGAAGCCGAGCAGAAATAAATCAAATACTCCCTTCCACTTGAACTAGATGTTTCAAGCTTCCTCTCCCCACTATTGGACACATTTGCCGCTCCGATTTCCTCGCTTTATCTCGCATGTTGCACAGTCTCGGCATAGTTAAGTTGTAAAGATTGCGGTGTTTTTGGGCCTTAAACTCAGCAAATGGAGGCCACAGGTCTAACCATGGCACTTTTTTAAGTGTTTGCAAAGGTTCACCAGAATGCTTTAATTCAGCGGTCTAATTATCTGTTGTAATATCCAGTGTTCCTCGTCCAAAAACCTAAAACTCCGAAACCTTTACCAGCACCGCAAGATTTATATCCACTCTCATACAGAAACTGGTTTCTAACCTCCTACTACAACCAAAAACAAGGACTTTGTAGCTGGGCACTTTGAGTGCATGGAATTCGTATAAAAAACTTCTCAACCCTTTTTAATGTAAATATTCTGGAATTGCGACTGCCCGAAACAAGCGTCACTCAGTTCTGATGGCACTGGAGACTCTTACCGAGACCATGTTTCGCGAAAATTCTAAGGTGTTATGTCTTTATCGAATCAAATTTTATCTACCGCCACCCGATGCCTCCATAAGTAGCACCATCTCAACAACTAGTGAATACGCTTGCTTCATGTACCAGGTATACGGAAGGATGGTTTAAATGCCCAACTTCAGTTTTGGAGATAGAAACGCGACCTCCAAGCCAACTACCAAACGTGGCTATCGAGTGCACCGTAAGTCCTAAGGATCCACAACAGCTACTCTAATTCCTTATTTCTAGCATCTTTCTAAATGCTCTTCGCTAATACGTTTCCCCAAACAGTACTTCCTCTTTGAAGCCTCTATGTAACTAGTCTCCCATCCCTTTCCTGCATTAAGTGAACATTAAATGAGCAACGATGGTAATGTATGCGTTACTGGGGAAGACGATTATGTACCTATTGGTAACATACCATATCCTCCAAGTGACACCTCTTTTTCAACATAGAGCGAATGATGTTCTGCAGTCGGGTGGCATCGAATTCGCCCTTGGTGTCAAGGTAGAGGACTGTGGGACCGCGAGCCTCCGTCGACGATTCAGGGGGAGGAGTGTCGGGTTGGAAAAGATGTGATGAAATGACGACAGCCGCTGCGGCGCTGTGGCAGATCTACCAAAGGCAGGAGTAGAGGAAAATAAGTTTAATTTTAGGAGGCCTTCGAAAAACAATCAGTACCCTACCAGCGTCTTTCCGACTGCTGAGGCTCCAAAAACTTCGGTTATCTCACCAGTCATCAAACCACCGTTAAGAAGGGAATCGAGTCTGAAAAGGAAGAAGGAGGAATTACTCTTAGGCTCCTGGAGCTAATAAGGCTGAAGGATTTTTACGATTCCAAAACCCGTTAAGGCTAAACCTATCATTACTAATCGAGGCCACATATCGTTACGCCGTCATCAAGAAAGGGACTCTGAAAATGCATTTTCCTTACACCATAGTAATAACTGAATTAGACTTTGTTCTTTTTAATCTTGGTAACACTTACACTGTCAGGACTTCAGAGTAAAGGCGACCACCAAAAATCATAAAAGATAAATCCTATTTAAAGCAAATTTTCTCAAAATCTGGCGAAAATACAGCTATTCTGAGATCAAGGACAAATCATATCCACCAATACGTTTTTATTTCAACGATATGGCGAAACAGGCTTTCAGAATACGACAAAAACGTGTGTCACACATATGTGAAGCTGGCAACAAACAGCTACCAAGATATTTTGTGAATTTGGAGCAAAAATTGCTTTCTAAAGCAACGGTAGTAGAGGCGAAATAGATCAGAAGTTCAGGCTTAGTTGACTTCATTGTGTCATGCAAGTTATGAATGTCTTTTATTCCTTTACATGAGTTCTGATTGAAAAGTTGATTTGGCCATTTTGACGCAAGACTTTGAGGTTTCAAAGATATGGACGTCACAGATCAAAAGTCCGGACTAAAAAACCACTATTATTGTATTTTACGATTGTGATTTTGCACGATAATGCAATCCATAAAAACTATGATTGTGTGTGCTACTTGCTACTGAAACGAAAATATCTTAATAAGTAGTATAAGCACATTATGAGATGCCCGTATTCATCGATCGTGCCAACTGGCAAAACAGATTAGTAGGCTCCCAACCTTCTGTACGGATGCCGTAGTTACGAGTTTCGTGAATCATTGCCTATGAACTAGGCCAGCACGAATAAAACCGCACTGGCTGCAATACGGTGGATAAGAAAGGATACAATCAAGTTTGTGACCGATGAACTTCGTCACACGTTGGAACATGCATGTCAACCGTGGAGGTGGAATCTGATCATCAAAGTAGAGTTGTTAGACTGTTTACAGCGTACAAACTTCAAAAGTCACCAATAAACATACAATAAATGCTGTACTACACTCAGCGGTGTACTTCTACATCGTGTTACATTTAAGTCCTTATACATCCTCCCTTTTTACAAAAGAATTCCTTCAGAACATCGACGCAATACGTCAATGGTTTGAAAAGCTCACAGTACAGAGGCTGGACTCAGATATGCAAAAGAGCAAAACGGACGTACTGAGAAAAGCCGGTTGAGATAAAACGCCGATTAGCTAGGCAGTCCTTCAGAAGATCCGCTGCACTTATCGCGCGGGGAGCCCATTGTTTCAGGATCAGGCGTTGAACAGTGTGTAGATTCTAGAAGGTCAGGTGTGCATTTCAAGGAAAGCGTGAACACACACACACCCCTTGTTATCACACAAGCGGGATACGTGATGTCATGCGCTTGGTAGTCATGCCAACAGTAGTATCAGTGATACACAAGTGGGTAGAGAGAATGGATATCAACAAACCTAATCAACACCAAAACCAAAATGAAAACGTTGTTATATGACTGAAAGAATGTTCCAATCATCAAGGTGGGTTCTTGTTTGGAGGGAGTAATGCACGCTAGGCAGCGACCTAGTCTAGGCAAAGTAGAAAATGGATATAGGAAACAAATCAATAGTCTTGCATTATTTTACATTTCACTTCACAGTGGTGCCGATGATAGGTGAGTTGACTCCAACAAATCACCGGCAGAAAATGCACCAAATCAATCATAGGAGAAAGAAATGAGCAAAAAAACGGTTGTCGAAGGAGGTGGAGGGGGAGATCTGCAGCAAAGAGCTACCAAAACCGTCAAATTTTGGCAATCCTTTGACCTCAAGTAGATCGAAATCTCCTTTAAATAACACTTAAATATATTGCATAGTGGCTTAGCATTAAGATGGAATTCCCCCTCCCTCGATGTGGATTTGTGGGCAGGTGCTTCCACGGAAAGGTGCTAGCTCACAGAGCATATTCGCTACTGAAGACCATCGAACCTTTAACAAATGTCCTCTAACAGAGTTCCTAGCCTTTGTTCCACCCGCAAGGTTGGTTAAAAACCACTGAAAGATTTGAGGCAGCCAAAGCGGATCTATCCCAAGGGAGGCCCTATTTAGTCGAGAGTCTTGCCGAGATTGTGCAAATAACTCCAGGATCTCTTCTGCCTCCAGCGATTAGACTAGAAAGCTGCTAAGGCCTCGTAGCTAGGTCACTTATGACCTCTACTTTCCGACTGGCATGTCCCATTACGTCATAAGAAAGGCTAGGGCAGTAAAATGATGGCAGTATTTAGAGAGCTCACTCAAAGTTGTGAACGCTTAGGCCTACATGATATCTTATGGTGTAACTTTCTGTTGCAAATGTTCGAATCTGTGGAGGTCTACAACAGAAGGTTTGTCGAAATTCATGGGTGAGGGCGAAGTGAGTCACACAGGGTCGGCTCGATTGCGTTGAAGTGGCACTGAATGCTCGCCGAAGTAAGTTCAGATGCGTGTCATCAAATGGAAGTAGAATTGGATGCTGTCCACCACATGAATTCCATCAAGGCGCAAATTTGTGGGTGTTGACACGTAATTCACAAACGGCAACACCCCAATCACATTAGCATTCAGCAATCACTTCAAATATAGGTTCTACATAGCTGCAAGAGAATCAGAAGCGGATCCAAAGAATTGTTTGCAATTTACCATTATGCTTCGAAGCTATGATCCACCCACCACTCCATGATGTTTCAGGGCAAGCGTTGCCTCGAAAAGCCGTTAGCGTAGCAAAAATGCACGCTTCAGGACACTGCATAGCACTGCTGAATGAAACCTGCCCTGACACGGAATGACAGGGGAATTCTCGTAGGGTCGTCGTTCCCCTCTCGGGGCTGAGTGACTCTAAGAGCGAATTAAGGCTACCGAAGCGTCGACGATGACGCTTAGAAAAGAGCCAGTACAGTGAAATGCTAACTCCATAGGTCGCCTAGTCTCTGGAATTCGGCCTCTAAGCTAATTTTATAGCTTTCTGATCGTATCATTTATGCTAGTAGTCCTACAGACACTTTGGACCCCGACAATGAACACATTTTCAGCCTGGCTAGTCAACGCGTTTTATGCGAAAAATCGTGATAGTGAGTGTGTAAGCACCCCCATATGATAAGCAAAATGGGTAGGAAAAAAATGACTCTAAGTAGAAGTCGCGTTACCAAATCAGTGAGGCGTAGGTAAAGGGCTTTCAATAACAGGTCTCTTTTAAGAACGGTAGGAACCACATTATGAGACCTCGTTGTTGCGAAGTGGTGGGCGTATTTGTTCACAAAGTTTGCAAGAAGTGACTAAAGGCATTCGTTAGGAGTTAAATCAATTCCACATATATAATGTTCGGGATTAGAAAGTTCTCCCCCACTCCACGGGGTCGTAGCTGACGCCCTTTACAACACTTCTCACGGTAACGCTTCGAATCCATCAAACCATCTGCGTACGATGCTTCTTAATTGCCCAGGACGAAAGCACAAACAACTGACAGATAAGGCTGAGAACTGGGTTTGATTCCAAGGTGAAATACGGTGCATCGTAGTATACGGCTAGGAAATGTGTTGGGTTGGGTCCCCGAGTCTCAAAGACTAACGCCTCCCCGAACTAAAGCTCAACCATCCAATCCAGCCTCGGCCAGCTGTGATTATGGTAACAAAGCTACCGTTATAAGGATTAGAGGGAATTGGCCTATAGATGAGCCTAAAACCGTAAACTCCGAGTTTTCATGCGAAAACTTGATCAATCACAAAAATTAGCTCTCCATAAGCAGTATAAACTTGCTCCCCCTTTTATAATGCCACGGGAAGGGGGTACAGAACCTTGGTACTCTTAGCGAATAGGCCTCCCGTGGTTGCATAAAGCCTCAACTCACAAAAGAACTCACTTTCTGAGCAAAAATTGACGAAGGGGAGGGGACTGAGGAACTAACTTCCCAGAAGGTGGCCAATGGTTTTGATGTGCTGGCTTGGGGATTGCCACTATTGGTGCCTTGCTGAAGGAGGAAGGACTCAAAGTCGGTATTATGGAAGAGGAAGGGAAGAAGCGGTTGACCCAGCAAAACCGAACGCCGAAGGCGTTTGAATAGGGCGCTCGAGGTCTCCCTGGCCTCTTTTGGTGGATCCGACAGTTCGGACATAACTGAAAGGGGAGCAGTGGAAAGAAGCCATGCTGACTTGGTAGTCCTGGCGACATTTGTGATCATAAAGCCAGTATGCATAATTTTAGTAACAAATACGAAAGGATGCTTTAATGATCATTTTCTAATAGGCGTGTCAGGGCGAAGGGAACTGAAGCGTGAAGAAACGTGAAGTAGCCCAGTGAGGAATACCACCAACGTCTAAGGTTTACGACGTTTTAGTGACGTTTGGACAGCCATGACCTAATGGGATAGCCCCTATTCTTAGAAAATCTAAACCTTGCAGTCATTCCATGTCTAGCGGTGAAGTGCATGAAACCAGCGATTGCAGTTTAGCGCAGCAAAAGCGCGCCAATATTTCGTATCAGGGGATTAAAGGCGGACATCAAATATGAACTACGAATACACAGTTCCAACTCCCCAATAGAACTCACTTCCATTCCGTAGCAATGATTCTACGTTAGTGTCATATTCCTAACCACTCGTGACTTCGAAACGGTAAAAGCATTGGAGCACTGAGGTTAAGGAAATCGCACTAGCATGGATAGTCTTGAGCAAGTTGGCAGAGGGCTGATCGTCTGTCTTCAACTTTAGTGAAAACGAGAAATTGAAATGCAGATATCTGTACCTACTATGAACAATAGAAATGCTACCACATGCTCGTTAGCCTTTTGTGGAAAGGTAGTGAGTTTTCTGGCTGGACGGTTGCAGACGAGAGCCACAAAATTCACGTTCGTATACTGACGAACCCCAACATGCTACAAGTTCAGACACCAAAAACGCGATCTGTTGCGGGGTTGCTCCTTCCACAAACTTTGGCACCAAAAGCTAGTGATAAGCTCCTTTTTACTCTCCCTATGTAGGGAGAGCAAACTTTATAAGCTCATTTACCAAACTCCAGAGGGCAAGCAAACAGTAGAAAAGGAGATACGCGGTATCAACAATGGAGAACGAGGATGACACAAAGGAGGACCGCACCGACTAGGCCTGTATTCTCCCACAATAAATTGTTAACAGTCAGAGAGGTAAGTAGAGGAGAGGGATGCGCAAATGAATTGTACCAGCAACTGGTCTAGGAACACTGTACATGGATTAATCAGATAGTGTGAGAGTATTGGTAGGAGGAAAGGGAGACAGAGGAAAAAAGTCAAGCTATCTATAGGGGAACGTGATTAAAGAGGTAGGACACTGATTCCCCGTTGTGTGTTCGACGAATTGACTCCGCCAGCACGGTACTGATGTCGATGCACTGAAAGGGGAAAACATACCTTAGTGCCTTTCACAAGTAAACAAACGCAAGCCGTTTATAATCGCGCCTCACAACCCGCCCCAAAACTACACAATTTAAAATAAGTTCTGGGCTAATATTCAAGTGAACTAAAGTTTCTGCCCCTGAATAGCCAGACCAAAGACTCCTACAGTGCAAAAATCAAAAAGAATGTAGATATGTGCACTCAAATATCTACTGATGAAATGTGAGCCCCCAGGAAGGAAGAAGTGGAAGGGGAGCATGAGGTGAAATTTGCCAGCTCAAACCCCCCACTAGTAAGATTTCAGCTAATTACAGGACGTTTTCTCGGCTGTTCTTACGATAAGTGAAAGGCACTCACGTAGAGCTTGGGGCACTTTTTCATGTTCTCCTTCTGGTCGATTGTGTTGGTGACAACAACAGCCTCGAAGCAAGAGTTGTTGATTCGATCAATAGCGGGACCGGAGAAGATACCATGAGTACAGATTGCATAAATGCGGGTAGCTCCAGCCTCAGTCAAACTAAATGAGCAGAAGACACTGATCAGATAAGCGGTGGGCAGAAATGAATAACCATAAACTAAAATCGACTCATGTGAGAATTGATCCAGCCAGTGACGTGATACAACGTTTGAAAGCATGTAACTCTGCACTCTAATGAATACGGCAAGAAGAAATAATGACTTCCTAGTCGATACTTTTTGCAAATTAATGGTTTATAGGTATCGAATTACATAGTTTACCAACATTTGTTTAAGTTATCCATCAAGCACACCGAGATTTCTGGGAAACTGAGCTCTAAAGTCTAATCTAACTATAGTCTAAGAGAATCGTTACGCACCGGTCAGCGGCAGTACAGATGGTACCGCAAGTGTCAGCCATGTCATCGACAAGAATGGCAACCTTTCCTTTGACGTCACCGACAAGGACCATTCGATCAACTTCATTAGCGCGTTTTCGCTCCTTATGAATCAAAGCAAACTCAACATTCAGTTGATCGGCAAGTGAGGTCACTCTAAAACGAAAAAGGCGTTGTTATTACCAACCGAAAAAACTAGCCAGAAATCCATGATGTGGAGAAAAAGCGCTTTGCCTCTTAGCACCACCAGCATCAGGACTGACGACACAGCAGTTTTGCCAATCGTCAATGTTTTTTTGAATCCATTTGATGACAGCTGGCTCCGCGTAGAGATTATCCACAGGTATATCGAAAAAGCCCTGAATTTGGCTGGCATGGAGATCCATTGTCACGATATGATCAGCACCGGCAACTGACAACATGTTTGCAACAAGTTTTGCGGAAATTGGTGCCCGAGATTTGTCCTTAAATCAAGTAAGGGAAGTGTGAGTGAATGGAATTTTGGTTTGAAGGCCGAAATTTGTATGAATCAAAAGCAAAACATACAGAACAAAGTGCAAAATGGGGGGATATTATAAAGCATTAATAAAGCGGTCATCTACGGAGAAAAGCAGGCATCATGGCAAATTCCTCAAATACCCCGGAAACCTAAATAACAACTTGAAAGTCAGAAAATGTATTGGGATGTGCAAAGGATTTAAGGCATACAAAGGGGACCATACCTTTTTATCTTGCCGAGCATACGGAAAGCAAGGTATTACTGCAGTGACTCGACAGGATGAAGCAATTTTACAGGCGTTGATCATTATAAGCAGTTCCATCAAATTATCATTGACTTCTCCACTCCCTGTCTGCACAATGTAAACATCTTCACCCCGAACCGATTCAGCAACTTCAACGCTTACCACAAGTGACTACATGGATGGCAAGGCTTACCATGTTTCCTGATTGCTAAATTTTTTGGAATTGACATGTCCCAGTTTAATGCCGATATGGTCGGTTATCCTCTTAGCCAAATCGACATTGGAACTACCAGCAAATATCTTAATGTTCGGCATGTCTACTCGACCCGAACCAGCGCCACCAACTGGAGCGGCTAAACAAATAGCCCGAGTCAGAAGGGGCGGCCACTCTATCAGTTGCGTAAAAAGTGGTCAATGTTCAGCAAGAGTTGCTTTGCTTACTATCTTATAATTAAAAAATCCATACAAAAATATGTTGCATGGCCTAGCCATACTAAACGAAATAGCGGTAAATTTTAACATATAACTTTAAGAGCTTAGTTCAATGAACATTCAACGTAAGCATAAAGTCTCTATCTTTGGTATCTAACCTTATTGTTACATTTTGAGTCTAGCCTGAGTTGTTGAATGCTGGGGCAGTATGAAACGCAGAAATGAGATTATTTTAATTGCGTCTAGCTGCGCGGGCATTTCAGTCGCCGCAGTTTGGGCTCCGTGACATGACTTTGGGGCCGTGCTTATGGCCCTTCAGCTTATCTACTTTTCTAATGCACGCCCTTCCATGGTGCGTTGGTTCATAACGACTTTGCGGAAAATCCGGGACGCTAAATTGTTGTCAACGGCAAGCGAGTTCTTTCCAAAAGTACAAGCGTTCTTGTTTTTGTAGGAAAATGCAAAATCCTAGTGTCACGGGAGAAGGCTGTCTGTCGTTTATTGCAAGAAAGTTATTACCAAGTATTGCGACGCCAGATCTTACAATTAAGGAAAGTGCCCTCTATGGGTGTCTAAAATTCCTGTATCTCGGTGTTAATGACATGCAATGTTAGTCACATTGTGATCCCTCACGCCAAATGGGGGGAGGGGAGCGCTGAGGGTGATGCTCACAAAAAGTAGGAGCTACGTAGCAGTTTTTTGCTTGATTTTGCTACGGAGGGACCTTATTCTTCGTAGGTAGCTCTCTCAAAACAGCGGTTAAACAAACTCATGTGGCTTTTGAACGGTTATTGCCAAAACTTGAGATTTAAGGGTATACAATGAGGGGAAAAATTGTTCCATGAAGTGTACTAGTGGACCATAATATTAATGCAAAACATGCGCCGGTCGTTTCATTTGTTGCGTGAGGATAATTTGGGAGTGCATTATGCAAGTATCGTATACCACAGGCATAACTTGCCCGAAGAAGTGGCTTGAGTGTTCTTGATCGATGATCTAGTCACATGGGCACAATGACAAGAAAATTAAAACTTGGCAGAGTCCTCGATTTACTTCTACTACTCGTAACGACAGAATGTTGCGAGGCCTCAGAAGTGGTGACATTGGCATAGCCGACACAGAGGGTAAATTTGAGTCGAACAAAAGGAGGGACATAGAGAGATCGGCAGTCTACTTTGTGCTGTCTCCCGAATGGAAGGCAGCTGTCACAGAAAAAGAGAAGCTCTATCTCATCGTGTTTGCTCTCCTTTATTTCATTTGTTTTGTTGTCTTCGCTTACGCTCTGCTTTCGGATAGAATTATGGTGCATTCCCTGCAGCTTAAAGTATTTCTAAACACGGAGGCTGGTACACCGATTCTGCAGAAAGTCAATCTTACAGCGAGAGTACGTAACCTTCTTCCTTATCAATGCACTTTAATTAAAGTTTTTGACAAAAAATAAGCGAATTGCAGTAAAACCCAGATAGACTTTCAGATAGGATTCCATCAATAATGACTCCAACATCAAGGTGATTAAGTGACTTCCAAATTATCGCTGCATTGCAGGTTACTTTTACAACCGGCATTTGGTGCAGGGATACAGAAATCCTGGTTGCACCTCGAAAAAACCCTGACACATACGTCGGCACCTACCCACTTATCTATGAGAGGCTCAGTGAGGCTTACACTGCGTACTACACCTGTCTTGACAGTCACTTCCGCACCACACCTGTCCTCGCTTCCTCCATTTTCTTCCTAATCTTGGGAAGCGTAGTCTACACGTTCGCCGGACCGCTGGTCATCCTCTCGCGTTCTGCCTTCTACCACTGCGCCATGGTAGGTGCAGTACTACTGACCTTCTTTCTCCTGCTTAACCGTGCTGCATGCAACTTCCTCGACGATTGCCTTCAGCGTTCACAGTCCACGCTGATGGGCGACACTGGAGCCTATGTGGAGTGTGTTCACGAGACCACTCTCTTTGACATTACCTCTCACATGGGAGAGGCTACCACAACGAAAGTGATCACTTACCTCACAATGCTGGGCTTCTTGCCAATTGCAATCATGGGTGGTTTAGCGGAGAGGATGCTGGGCAGACCAGTATGAACATTGATGAATTATTTGACCTCTCAGCTCTTCTGCACTTTAATAATAATCCTTCTACTAGCTAAGCCGCTAATAACAGTGAAAAATAAACGCACTACTTTAGGAAACAAATATGACTTCTGTGAACAATACCCAAAACTTGACTTCATTTGGGTGGGTAATTGATGCGGATAGCTAAATCCGTCTGCCTTTTTTAAATGCCTGAGAAACAGAACTGATAAGCAAACTTAATGGCAAGAAGTGTGTTACGAATGCTAACCTCAAAGCTATTTTAAAATGGCACTTATTACACAAAAGTTCTACTTGTCGGCGTGTTAACTGCATTCGCTGAATGAGGCCACCAAACACTAGCGAATTCAACAAGACTGTCAAGATGTAGCACAGATCGATCAGATGTTTTCTCGTCCAAACAACAGCTTAATGATTGTCGGTCTTGGAAAGTTTTAAAGGCATCACCCACGTTGCTGAAGAGCATCAATCAGGCAAAGCTCCATGCGGCCTTTTCATCCTCGCAATACCTCCCTGTATTAGTAATAGGTCTTCGCCAGCACATTTTGGACATGCAGAAAAGATACCGGGTGCCGTATTGCAATGCCGTACAACTCCGTTATTAGTACGAAGGTAACGAAAGTGGAAGTAATTCGGGTCAACTGTTTCAATTCCACGGCAGAATTTGATAAATTGCATAAACTTGTTTCACAATTTTGGGTAGGTTTCATTATTTGAAAAGTAAGTGGCAAAATGCGCTACAACAGTTATCATCATTTATGCTTGACAAAACGCCATGAAATAACTCCTCATAAGCAATAACGCCCCAAGTGTAAATAAGACAGCATTGTAAGAAGGCCTTCGACAACTCATTTTAGCAAATTTTAGGTTTATGTCAAGAATCACTCGAATTTACGAAGCGGCAGTTAATGTAAATGATGCTTGCATTTTGCGGGCTACTTGACCAGCCTTGGTCCTACTATCTCATTGTTAGGATAGATGGCAATCGACAAAACTAAGCTGGATTACTATTATGGACTTATCAGTGAAACCATTCTCTCGCTTCAAGTATGAAATTAGGTACAGCTAGTTCTTTAGGACGTTGTGACGGGGCTCATTCCTGCTTCTCCTTCAAATCCTCATGCATGGATTAGGGATAATGTGTACGCATCGTTTTCGATATGGGGACTTTCTATGGCGTATCGTAAGGTTCCAGATGTGGATGAAGATCGATCTCGAGGTTACGAATTGGAAAAGGTGCCTTATTGGCCATTATTCTTAAGAATTTAGTGTGTCATTAACCTGATGAGAGGAATATTAAAGTGTTACATGTACCAAGCGGATAAGGTTGAGAACTTTAAGAAGACTCAATGCTCCAGCTCCTCTCTACATGCAAAATTTGATTCCCGAACTTGCAAAGCTGTGGTTGGAGACTATGAATGGGGGCATCTTCAAATTGATGCGGTTTCGCTGTATCTACTTGCGTTGGCTCAAATGACTGCTTCAGGTAAATATACCCATTCGGAGCCTGACTAACTTTTAACTTCTTAGGACTTCGGATCATCTGGACTGTCGATGAGGTTGCTTTTATTCAAAATCTTGTGTTTTACATCGAACCTGCTTCGCGAATTCCAGTAAGTTACTGCTAACCTTGTTGATCATGACTTAGGACTATGGCATTTGGGAGCGGGGTGATAAAACCAATCACGGTCTCCCAGAACTAAACACCAGTTCTGTGGGTCTCGCTAAAGTAAGATTTCATTTTTCTGTCTGCCCATTTAGCTTTATAGGCGGCGCTAGAGTCGTTGAACGGCTTGGATCTTTTCGGACCTCAAGGTGGTGCCAACTCCACAATCCACTGCCTCATGGACGAATGTCAAAAATGCAACACAGTTCTTGAGAACATGCTCCCTCGAGAGTCATATTCAAAGGAAACAGATGCAGCTCTACTGGGAATCATAAGCTATCCTGCGTTTGCTGTCACTGACGAGGCACTTATCGAGCAAACGCGAAACACGGTATTGTCCAAGCTTCTTGGCAGGTTTGTTGTCTTTGGTCTTCATAGGATTCCATTCTAACTGCTCCTCTATATTAGTTATGGATGCATTCGATTCCTTCGGGACGGCTACAAAACGGCCAGAGAGGACCCTAATCGTTTGCATTACGAGCCTTGGGAGTTGCGAATGTTCGATGGCATAGAATGCCAGTGGCCTCTCTTTTTCACATACCTTGTTATCGGTGCGTGCTTTGATAACAACTTTAATCTGGCCAAAAAGTACATGGATCAGTTGGACCAAATCGTGCTCCGTCGGGTGAGTCATCGCCTGTTGGATGAAGTTCGTAAGCATTATCCCACCATTACCGGCACAAGATTTTCAGTCTACATTAATGCTCCTATGGTATACAACGTGTATGTCGAAATTTAGCTTTGCTATCGACGGATAAAAGGGACGAGAGACGGTCAGGTTTAGCGGCATGAACACGGCTTCATCTGAACAAATATCACTATTATTTAGTCTCTTGTGCCGTCCTTAACGCTTTCTAGTCTCTTCTGTTCTGAAATTTAAATGTCAGTTGAGTGCATTATGACTGGCGTTCCTCATGAATTTTGGTGCACCTATCGGTCCTGATATCGTCGTTGCGAGAATCTACTTGCCCTTACTGCTCAATTCTGTGTTGTGTTTCACGGCGAGGGCACTTTGCTTGGCACTTACTGTTCATGCACACATTTCTCCGAATGCAAAACCACAGTATACGGTAGTTTCGTGGGCTGCTTTTTATGCGTCCTTCGTTACCAGTTCAATCTTACCCCTTGTCCGTATTTTGGTGTCATATTTTGTCGAAAGTAAGCTTTTGTACTTAAATATTGTAACAAATTCCTCTACCGCCGTTTCCATTTGTTCAAATCCAGTTTTGGCTCTTGTACGGGATTCAAGGTTTGAGCCTTCGCCAAAAGTCGGCGTGGTTCCAGTAACTCTGTTGCTGGTTCCTAAGGTTTAAGAAACCAGTAGCAGAAATAATCTCTTTGTGTCATTCAAGTACAGCATCCAAGCAGCTTATTACCGTTGTCAACGTGTCATTTCAGTTATCTCTAGGACTATTATAAGACACAAGACCATAGGTATCCGAGCCGATGGTGCATGCTTCTAAGATGATCCGACTCTGTTAGGACACTCTATTCTGGAAGTCCGTCTACATTTCGCTGTTTCAGAAAATTCCTCGTGAAAGACATGAGGATCCGGTGATGCAGCTGACTGCCATGAGGCCCACCACAGACACCGACGATACGCCCTACCCCATCATGCCAGAACTCTACTCCCTGCCGGGGGAAAAAATCGACGCAGAGCTAAAAGCGCACAATTCGCAGGTGCGTGTTCCCATCGGTTCGGCGCCCCACATCTGGGGCCAGTCGATGTACATCCTATCTTGCCTGATCATGGATCGCCTCCTGTTGCCTGGGGAGATTGATCCCCTTGGTCGACGAATGGTAAGTGCTCCCTTTCACATTCTCCATCCGCTTTCCGGCGGTCACTGTGGTGGTAATTGGTGTTCTGTAGGCCTCGGAGCCGAAACCGGACTTGGTCGTGCAGGTTGTCGTGTTGGCAGAGGATGATCTGGTGAAGGAGCGTTTGGCTGAGTTTAATCTAGATGTGCAGACCCCCTCGGAGGTGGTTTGCGACTCTGGAATTCAGATATATCCAGCTAAAGTGCTCTTACAAATATACAATCAGCTTGGTAAGAATATTGTTTGGTGTCTCAAGATTTATATTCTGTCACAAGATTAAGGGTTGATGTTGCGCACCCATTCATTTTTAGTTTGGTGGTTTCTTCACCACATTCACATCTCAGGCCCATGCATTCCACATTGTATACTAAATCAATTATTTAACAATTGGCTGAATGCTTCATCTGGCTCATCTCTGTTTTGGAATTTTCTCACGCTAAAACAACTTTTGCGTTGTACCACACGAAAAGCCGCGTTCTCCGCAGCCGATTTACTAGTTATGCCTATCCTTTGATTGTGTGTTATCGGAGCCAAGGTGCACGATTGTGGTGAGGAATAGATGGCAAAAAACATGTGTATTTTTCCTAAGAAGAAGAACTATTAACCTATCTCACAGCAAAAGCTCATTTTATGCGGTGGATTATTAAATCCTTCAAGTTGCTTTCTGGTAAGCCGTAGCATGCTCCCCTCGGTTGCTTCAGACATCTACAAAAGCGGTCTTATCAAAGGCTTTTCCCAACCATTGCAAAGTAGTCTTGATAGCAGTCGGGTTTAAGACTAGGCAAATTACTTCTCCATCTTCCAAAGTACTGATCTTACCTAAAATTGTTTCGTTTTTTTTCTTAAGGTGTTTGTCCCAAGCTCGGCCTCTCGGGAAGAGCAGCTAGGGATCTCGGTGTGATTGCAACAAGCTCGCTTTATAGGATTGGAAATACCACAATGGCATTTACTCCACAGGTACCAGAGTTACCCAATTTAATTTCGACACTGCACACAATGGGCTCATTTTTTACGCCTCTATTTATAGCTACCAGATGTATATCGCTTGGTGTGATGACTTTTATCTGGTATGAAACCCCACATTTGGTTTTCATGCTTTCGGATGCATTTAAAATCACCTGCTAAAGGCTTGTTGGTAACAGCTTCGGACATTCTTCACCAACCACTCCGCTTCTTAATTATCACCACGTGCACGCACCAGCCAGAGGTTGTAATAGTCCTCACGCTGCCTGCGTGAAACTTGGATCAAATGTAGTTCATTGACCCGGCTACTATGCTTGAGCTTGTGACCTCAGCGGAATGTTTATCTTTTGCTCCACATTTGTCAATTCACAACCGCAAATCTATGCTCTATCAAACAAAGGTATCTCTACTGGCATTGCATGGAAATGCCTGCCTGGTCTTTTCCCGTATTTCGATCAGATCACTAAGCGAGTTCAAGTCGCTTAAAATGAAAATTTAGTAATGGTGGGAAGCTCCATCAAGTTTTCTACTCGCTATGCTTGTCAAATTACTATCTTTCATTTGTTAAATAGCCCTCACTCACAAAAACATATCCATACCAAGTATGTGGGTACTGGCACTTATCACTTATCACCTCAACTTGACGTGCATTATATGCAAACACCCTGAGACTCTTGTAATGTTTGTGCCTACGGCTCACTTCTCAGAAGGCTATACCTCATGCCGTTTTGCTGCGGTCACTGGGTCACAAACTTTTGCATTGTGGTTCACTTACTCTCAGGATTTACACAGTGACCAAATGCTTAACCAAAACGACACTCGCAGAGTGAGAATGTACCTTGAGCTGCCATTGGGCTGTATTTTTTCCCCCTCTTGCCCAGTTCATTGACAGCCACTCCTTCTATGTGAACCTCGACGTCAACTTCACTCTCGACGAGTTTCGTTCCAATGTGGCCTTTCTGAGACGTGTTTGGGCCTATCCTGGCCGACCCATTCTTATTCTTCCTGTTGCTGAGAGATTCGTCCGAACGGGTATGTCTCCTTTACCCTCCCACTTTTTTGTTCTAAGACACCTTTTGAAAGTTATTTTTTAAAGACTCGTAGTCCCTGGTTAGCTTATCACTCAGCTGCGTTTGGATTATGGTTTAAAAGGACCCAGTAGTCAGTAAATCTCCTTCGCGTGGTATTTCTTTCTCTCATCTCGATTCCGCCTTTTAATCCATTCGAACTTAAGCTTGTTTTTCGAGTGTGATCGACTTTTTACAAAAGCTTTTGCTCTGGCCTACATCACATCATTTGGATTTGTCCTCGAAATTCTCATTGCTGTAGAGAAGTTCCGTGTGGTTCTAAATTCAGCTCCTTTACTATTCTGCCGATTTAAGGTTCCATGAGTCGCACGAAATAATTGCTTTGATAGCTCCACTTTCAGAATTGTCAAACAGTAAAGGCAATGCAATTTTATCTGGCAGCATCACATTTTTGTTCCTTTTATTCGCCGCTTCCATTCGATCGGTGGGGCAGGCACAATCGGTGGTCCAACGTTCGTAACACAAAACTTGTGTGTATGTGCGTGCGTGTATGTGTTTACGCCTAGCAGAGGGCAGCTCTTTATGCGCAACGTACTGCGGTCACGTCCACGCTGGTCGGCCAGTTATGGGCGAGCGCGTATCGGCCTCTACCCACTTTACCTCGCGTTTCGTCCAGTGCTACTTTTTTACATTTCAGTAGCATTGGTTACCCATCTGTCATTTCCGCCTAGAATCCGACTCCTTGCTTCCCTCCATGGTGACAGTCATCAAAAAGCTGAAGAGTGGATACATCAACGGAACCCGGTACGCACTCATTCACTTTACTCTGTTATGCATGTTTAAGCGTCCGTTCAGAAGACGTGATCCTACTGTATTGATAACCCAATCATTTTAAAAAAAATAAACCAAATTCATTTACGACATCTGGTCAGGAAGCATTTTATGCTACTGGACTACTTTTTGATCTCAAGGTTGTAACACGTTTGGACGCTCGAGTTATATCATTAGAAGTCTCTATATGATCGAACAATTTACCACAAGCCAAGACTTTGGTCACTTAGTTCACTCCAGCACTGCTTAACTTTTTGCCTCCGTTTAATGTAAAAGTCGATTCTCTTTTAATTCTAGTAACTACTGCGACACTCCCCCAGTTAGTACCAAAATTATGTTTCAAATCTGCTATTGGAACCGGTGACGTCCTTAATTGTGACGACTTCGTTATGGGATACTTAGCGATGATGCTCTACTGTGTGATGCAGCTCTCCTATTTTAATTACGTGATACTGTCGTAACTTTTTTCAACCATTTAGTATTGCTTTGGGCAATATGTCACAATTTGAGGCAACATCTTGCGTTCAGAAGCTCTCCTTCATTAAATCAGCCGGTAGGTTGACGCGCATTCTATCAAACTTAGCAATACTTGTCATTAAATATGGAATACCTTATTCCGTTATTCAAAGGAGTTCGTTTCATTCACTAAAACTGGCAATATGATCCATCAAAGCATGCGTTTTAAATGTCGTTATCTTTTGCCTTTTTAATGGTACACTGATCGTGGAGAGAAGTTGAAAGTTTTGATGATGGGATATAATGAACTTGCAAAAGGTTTCAAGTTCTGGAAGGCATGATAGTCAGGCGGTACAGAGGATTTGATGGGCACATTAGGCCACGTTTTTGAGTTCAGTTCCAGTACCTTCGGCTTCCTGATTCACTTTGTTAAAGAACTCATTGTCGACTATGTAATCATTCTATCTTGTACTGATTCCATGCTAAAACTGAAGCATCCGTGGTTTCTTGGAAAAGTAACGCGCGTTTGAAACGATATCCGTACACCTTTGCGATGGCCAACAAATAAAATAAATCAAAATGAAATATCAATATCAAAGGTGATTAAATTTATCGTAGATGGGAATGTATGTATCATATTTCGTTCCCGGATGACAGCGGTTATTTGGTTGTAGGAGGTCTTGATAAGCTAGTTTTCTAGACTAATTTGCATTATCTTCTGATTTTCGGACCAAACTATCTCTAGAGGATAAAGTCTTCGGAGGTAGCATGAGGCCCGTGGTGGTTCCTGTTTTCATCAAAATAGCAATTCTGAAGGTAACAACGAACTAAAATACGCATTTGTTGCGGTGATGAATAACTTCCAGCATAACTGAAAATAGCCAAGAGTGGCCAAGGTGAAGTTTCGGGGGCATGCTCACTCAGCAACAGTTTGGTATCACTGCTTAAAACCTGTCACACCTCCAGAGACTGTGATGAAGCGTCATTCGGTGCTGCGCTCGGGCTCTCTGCGTCATCGTCGGCTCACGCTCACCTCACCGCATTCGCGCGGTGTGGAATTTAGCTCGCCTACCTGTTTGGGCGATCAGCAGTCGACCTACTCCAGTCTCGCCTCCACCCCCACAGGGGCGGGCGGCCTCGCCTCCCCTGGGGGCATTCACCTCCCCTCCGACGGACGGATGCGCGAAGAACACGAGGACATACAGCGCACCAGTCTCCGACGCAAATCTCTCGCCCTCGCTTGTGCCGTCTCCGTGGATTTGGCTGCTGCTGATGATGACTCGCGTATGTTGGTCCCCACCTACACATTCTGGCTTTGCCTCTTTAAAATTTACATTTTAGCTTCATTTTACGGTGTTTGCTCAAATGCGTACTTGTAGTAGGTGGTTCCTTGTACTTGCACATATGACGCGCATTAGTTTGTTGTTTCTGTTCTTTCTTCCCAATCGTTTAAACGCTAGATGCACTTTTTAAACTTTGGGACCCGATCACCTGTAAAATATTGTCGGGCTCCATATTAGCTTCCTTCAATGCGTTCATGTCAGGGTAGTTGCAAATAATTAGGCGAGGAGCATCTTTGACGCATCCAAACGCTGCAAATGCTTAGCAAGTGTGCTCTTAGTGCACATTCTTGTTGGTTTTCAGTAATTCAAGGTGGCAGACGCAAATTATTTAATCGGTTGGAATCAACAGTTTCCATTACTTTTTGCCCGAGTCAGTTCTGCTTACCTGGGCATTCTCTTTAACTTCAAAAACGAAACGTAGATGCCTGTTAACGTTACCGGTATCGCCACTACTTTAGAATCAGTCGGCCTTTTCTCGTCATCTTTAAAAGTATAACAAGTCATAATTAAGACTTGGCTTTCTTGTTCATATTGAATGAAATCCATGCAACCTTTGAGCAGTTACAGAATCGAGGTGTTCGGAAGGTAGTGTGGATGGGTGGACGTTGTGTTTCCTATTCGACAGTTATTCCAATTATTAATAAAAAATCGTTGGTGAATTTTTTTGAAACAAAAAGGTAATAAATGTGATGCTAAATTCACTCTGGTTGCCATTTCACAACATGGCCTTGATTTACATTGTGCTGCATGCGCCTTGCGCTGCTTTGGTCGTTACCGCTTAACCCCTATTGCATGGCCCTTGTGCTACAGTCTTCCCTTCTCTCCCTTAAACTACCTGTTGAAAAGGTGAAACGAGTCTGCAGGGTTCCCACTTTGCCACTCCCTACTACGGCTCTGAAGGTGAGGATGAGGGGATGGAGGGAGCGGGAGACCATGAAGTTCATCATCACCACCGCCACCATCACCATCGTCCTTCGTCACCTTGGAGTGTGTACTGTCGTGGCGAGGTGAGTGTGTGGCGACACGTGAAGTCGCCTTGGAGGCGGCAATTCTTCGGTTTCTTCGATATCGCCTCTCATCCTGTTTCTATATCACAGTCTTCTAGCCTCTGTAGCAGTCGTAGCTACAGTCGCAATACCAGCCCGGATCGCACCCCCCAACCCTCTGTCTTATCTTCCTGCTGCAATCATAGGCACAGTCGGCCTCGATCCCTGCGCAGACTCTTTACGTCCGTGGATGCTCTTGGCTCTAGTTCGTGGTTCTCTGCTTGCACATACCGTTTTGCACGCTGATTTGGCGCGTCTGTGTTGCCATGCTTGCTTTGCATTACTGCATTGAGTTTTGTACTATTCAATTTTAACCCTGTGTTTATTGTTTACCCCACGATCTTTAATTTACCGTATTTTAGCATGGAAGGTGAGTAAGGTCACTGCAATTCCTGACCGTTTATTTCTTGAAGCGGTCGCAGTTTTAGGACCACTGCACTTGATTAGGGCTTATTGGTGCCTTTTATTTCGCAGCGCTCTAATCAATTTCCGCGTACTTAATTCGTAATGCATCCTCAATGCCAGAGTCACCACAGTTAATCCAAGTTACCTGTTAAAGTACAAACAGGTGCGCAGTTGTGTCCTAATATCTAACTCAAAAACCTGTACGGTGGATGTGATAGTGCTCTGTTTCATCCTCTTTTAACGAAGAATCTGTGAAATTTATCGGGATCACCGTTCATTAATGGCTCAAGCAGTTTCTTAACGACTACTCCACACCAGGGCTACTATCATTGCTCTTGAGAGTACCTATGTTTGAGTTGGATGTCCTCCTCTCAAACTTTGAATGGCTGATTTAATGTCTTGTGATTCCATGCTGATTAGAGTGCTTACAGCTGCAAATTAGATGAACCCGTTATGAAGCTCACGTGAGTCCAGTTTTCCTAGATTTTTCTGAGTTTTTACCTTGATTGTGTCGCGCAAAAGGGTTCGAAAAACATTTTGAACTACTGTGAAACCAAAGGTCGATGGGTGTTTGAGTGTTTTTTTTTTAATAGGAGATTTTGTTGGAGTGAAAGGTGTTGACCGATCTTTTTATCCATGGCCCGATTGGATTTGAATTAGTCCTCTCCAGTTTTTTGGAATTTTTTTGAAAACAAGAAGTTTTACACAAGCATGTATTTGTGCTTTTGGTTTTTCTTGTAGAAGAAATTAGTTTGGATGAGAGGGGATACCTGACTGGTCTGCGCGATCACGACACCACCTCGACAGAAAGGACACAAACTGATGGTAAACAGTGCCCCTTTCGTTTCATATCACCAATTTTCTCCAAACTTTAATTTGCTGTAAATTTGTAGGGCAAATTGATCAGTCATTGCGATAAATGTTGCACCTGTTTACACACAGCTTGATCAGGTACTTCTCGATCCCACTATCGAGGATGGTCAATCCTGGTTGCCTTTTGTATGCAGCAACTTCCATGAGGGACCGAGTAAATCAGAGAGGGATTTAGTCGGTAGTGTATTGAATGAGATAATTTGGTCTTCTAGATCTCCATCACCGTAGTAAAGACTGGCCTAGACGTTGAAACATAACGCGTATGGTTTCTACTTCGTAGAAGAGACGACTTTGCAGCGTCTGCGTGTGGGTGAATTGCCCAACTTTTCCGACTCCAGCTATGAAACAGCCTTCCGACGCATCATAATGTGTCCAAAGGACAGCACTGCGGGAGATGGCAGTGGTGGAGAGCCCCAGCGCCCCGCGAACCTTCGCTTTTCCACACAGACCGTTCAACCACACAAGACCTCCAGCGGTCGTAGTTCACAGAGCGGAGGCTCGGCGGGCAGCGCAGGCGCCGACATCACTTGCGAGTGGCTGTCCAGCCTCAACGCGGAGCAAATGGTGGAATATCTCCAACAGACCGGGAATTTGGCCAAACAGGCCGAGATTTTGGGCCGATTGAAGCAGATGAGGGGTCTGGACTGGGACACGGGCATGGACAGCGAAACGCCTGCGACTGTCCGTAGTCTTCTCAAGGAGGTGTATCAGAAGGCTTGTCAGAGTCAGGATTGGTTTCTCCTCCGCTACATTGGTGGATTGTTGGAGAAGATTGCTGATCATTTGGCCACGGCGGTATCGAGTATTCTGATTTTACAAAAACAAATCACGGTGGGGTTGCCACCGAAACCGAGGGAAAAGGTTATTAGCTCTCCGCTGCCACCGGCTCAAATAGCTCAACTCATTCAGGAAGCCTGCGGGGAAGATAATCTTATGGCGATGCTCACACAGGTAAGCAAACACACTGTGTACCAGGGGCCACATAGAAGCGTTGGGACAGAAGTGTCTCAATACAAAATTTTGGGTTTTTCAGTCAATAATAGTGACGGTACTGCTTCACAGCCATTTCTCTATGGTACTGAAATGTATGATTTTCTATGAGCAGTATGGATAGGGCGATTGTCGCTGGGAGTACCACTATGGAGAAGAGTAGGTAGGTTGTGTTGAGTCCTATTGCTCACCGAAAGATGGAATTACGAAAGTCCTGTGTCGCCTTTCCAAGAGACACGCTTATTTGAATTTAGCAGTACTTCACCACCACACTTCTGTCTCAATTGAACACTGTCTATTGACTCAAGTGTCGTATTTGCGTAGGAACTTCTCCTCCACCTCTCTATGTTCGCGCGCTCGCATCCCAAGTTATTGGCTAACGTACTGTGCCTACGCACCGGTCTCATCATCAAACTAATGGGTACAGAACTGGCCCGTTCCATGGAAAGCTCAGTGGAGGATGCTCTCCTCGCTCTCTTCTACATGAGTCCCTACGAGACTAATTGTCTGCTCGCAAACCTCCTTTCTGGTAACGAGATTAGAGCCGTCAAGATAGGTAAATGAATTTGTTGTGTCTTCTACCTTCCAAGTATCACTACCCTTTCCTTGCAACGTTCTGATCAGGCTGGTTTTAAGCTGAGGAGTACGATGGTTCACGATGACTTAGACACTGTTTTTTGGGTGAGCGAAATCCGTTTTTCTCCTGGTTTACACAGTGTGGGATGTGTAGGTCCGTTTTGTGTGTTGATCATCGAAATAACCTCCTAAGATGTATGGGATTCCAGGTCTACCTATTTATCTAATGCCTGCGTCTGTTCTACTGATAAAGCTGAACCCGTTTCAATCATTGGGATCTCTTGTGACGCCAACCTGCAGCTTAACTACCGGTGGTAAAGAAGTTTGTGCTTGTAACACTTCTTATTAGGTGCACTTTGACACGGCCAAGCTTCCGACCAGTCTGTGTGCATGCATCCCAGCTAGAAGAAACACAGCCTTTGCCAACATTTGAGCCGGTCGAGTTTTGGTGATCAATGTAGCCCCTTGAGCATGCAGTTGGGTGTATTTGTGTTCATAAGACGTCCTTGTTTGCACTGACCTCAAAATCACAAGCCTGTAGTGTGTGTGGTAGATGGGAGAGCCGTATCCATGCTTTCAAAATCTTAATGCGATACCACAGCCCAAGTGCTGATGGCCCTGTATGTGTGCTCATGAAACGGCCGTGCTCGTAACACTTCTGAGCTCCGAAAATGATGCGTCAATAAGGGGTGGGCTTGTGTCATTTGTTAGGTTAATATGATATCACACGGCTTCTCAACTATCGATAGTCAAAATGTTCTTTTTGGGGACGATTTGAGTTTACCCATTTACGTTTGTCCATACATTTTTTTGAGCTGAAGATATTACCAATCAAGTGATTGCCTATACGTAGACTATCAAGCTGTTGCATCACAATTTTAATGCCAATGATAATACGCTGTTCAATTTCACTGTCTTTGGAACTGAAGTAGCCACTTCTGAATGGAGTAAGTTTTCAAAATTGCGGACTGATGAACCACCTAAGTGGGCCTATACTTTTCTCTTCCAGTACCTGAGACGGAAGTAGTAGTTTGGCTTTATTTCTCAGTGGTCACGCCAGATAATGCATTCAGTCATCCCATTACTATTACTTCCATAGACGAATTCTGGGGTAAGTTTTCCCTCTCTTTCCACATCAGATTGCCCCGTCGCCCTCACCCTACTATATCCCATCTCTCTCTGTGCTTACCATCTTTGTGTGCTCTTCTGCATCGGGATGATTGAGTGAATGGTTTGAGCAATCGTTGGAAACTGTTTGCACATCTAGGTCGTTGTCATCTCTCATCTTTTATATGGAGATGTCCTAACACGGTAATTGAACTCCGTACTCTCCATTTCATTTTTCATTAGGATTATTGTGTTGTGAACGCTTTTGACTGCCTACTGTTATTGTTAAAGTTTTCACATCGCTAGATTTGACAACTCGCCGATAAACTCCTCAGCTTGAAAAATGATTAACTGTTGGAAACCCCGCTGCTATCATCCTGTTTGGAGTTTTCATCCAGGTGCTGTTTTCACTACCGACAAATCTAACTTTCCGCAAACTTTTTATAGGAAGCCAAATAACTCTAGCCTCAGGTAAGTTGTTTTCCTTGGTAGTCTCTTCTCCCCACCTCTATCCCACCCTCGGTGCCTTGTTTTGAAAGGATGCACTTCTTCCCTCCCCTTTCCTCCAATAGTTTTAACGCTAAATCTTTTAATTAATGAACCCCTGCTCGCAACATGCATTTGACTTCGGTATTGACATGACTTGTTTACCGAGCTCCGTTCTTGAATAAAAAATTCCAACTGGCTTAGGGTTACCGATTTCTTTCTCCTGCCAGCAGCGCATCGTCCTTGAGGAGCATTTGTTTGACCTTTTTTGCTACTTCTGTTGCTGCTGCTGCCATTGTTGTGCGTGCATTTTGTTGTGGTAGATTGTTTTATTTGCTTTTCACTCCCCTCCGGGAATCGGTTCGAATACTTGCCTGTTATTTTTCTCCCCTCTAAACACTTGCCCTCCTTTTTTCCCCGAGGATCCAGACCAACCCTTCTTCTCCCCCTTTCAGCTTCCTCACGTCGCAAATCCTCGGCTGTAAGTGCCCTTTTTTTCCTTCGTGCAGCTATTGCTTGCTCCGTCTGTTTGCAAAAATCGACGCAACAGGAGCACCTCACAATTTCTGCACTTTTTGTGGAAATTTACTTGCCCCTTGGTGTATTGCGAATGATTTGCCAGGTTTTTAAAATACATTTGACAAATTATCACCGTCAATAAAGCTTTTAGTTCTTTGAGAAATCCTCTGGATCCGTTTTCAATCGTTATTTTCTGAAAGTCCGGGGAGGGGTGCTTTATGATGCAGTGGGAGCAATAAATTGGAGCCCGGATGAGTGCTTGCTCGTGGAACTTGCTTGTGGATCATAGAGACTGAGGCTGTTAATGCGACCTACCTTCCTCTTTTCCACTTCCTGTAGTTCTTAAAGGTGGACTCACCCTACGACCAATCCCACTTGACATCGCCAGCCATCTCAATTCCACAGAGTCCTACGGGAACTCTGCGCAGCGCGGGTGGGACACGGGCTCGCGCCGGCTCTCTGGCTGTCACGACGTCCATCGAGCCTCCAGGCGAAGTGCGCGACTTGTGGTCGCGTCGACGCAAAATCGATGGGTCGCTCAACCGTGTTCCGCCACAGTTCTTCCAGTGCACTTACACCATTCTTGAACGCCTTCAAGGACTTCGTATTGGTGAAAATACGCTAACTACCACGCTCACTAAGGAGGTAATCTTCTCTCCCTGTTGTCACAGCACGACTAGCGAAGGCCATGAGATCTCGTATTTGACCATCACACTGATTTAACTACCAATGCAGATGACCAAGGAGGAACTGAAGTTCGCACTAGTGGTGGAGTCCTTTATCAACACTGTTTCGACGCCGGAGTATCGCCAGTTATTGGTGGAGGCTACCACGGTTCTTGGTGCCCTTGTTACCCACGATGAGGAAGCGCGGATTCAACTCAATTGCATCGTCTCCTTGGATGATCTTGTGGCCAAGGCCAATCACATTTTCCTAGAGGATCAGGTCCGATCTCGATATCGCTCTTTGTGTCCTGTTTTCATGGAGTATTTTGTCGCTCTTAGCTCGTGTGAATTAATTAGGCTAAGCTTACTTTAAAAGTTTTGTGCTTCTGAAGATCGTGATATGAATTAGTATTCAGTCCAAGTTGTCAAAAAAATGGATTTTATTCAAGCTTCTAATCGGCTGTATACCAGTGCCATCGGAGTCATCTGTGCTAGGGCAGTAATACGGATCTTAACACCTTCTATGCTGTTACTGGTACTTAGTTCAGGATATGCCCCATTAACCGCCTTCTTTGAGCATTCCTGCTACTTCTGAGCCAATTCAATTATTGTTAGAATTTGTGATGAGTGGTTGTAACTATTCAATCACAGGCTGCCCACGGGGCCAATGCGACGCTGTGCTGCGCCAATCCCCTGGTTCGCGCCTTGAGGTCGACCCCGGGTACGGAGGTTGAGGACGAGGTACTCTCAACCACCCCCACAGAGTCCAATCCCTTGGGCGTTACACGCAAGATGGGTCTGGCAAGCGGTTGTCAGATGCCGTTGATGACGATCCCACCACAGCAGAAGTGCCGCGGTTCGCACCACATCTGCCACTATTTCTACGACACCCCGCCGGCTGGCCGATTCGGTACCATGGCCTATATGGTCCGCGCTCTTGCCGTCATCATCGGGGACTCACTACCCCTTGGCAATTCGGGCAACATTGCGGTCAACTGTTCAGTTGCGTAGACAGCCTTGCGGACTCTCTCCTGTGATCATCCCGCCATCGTGCGCCTTGCCCTTCCTTTGCTCTGTTGCAGTCCTCTATTGCTCTAGATTATGCGTGACCAGCCACGCATGATCAAGGTTATTAATCATTCTTCATTTGTCATAAATTGCGGTTATTTTGGGCCGGAAATGAATTATTGCTGCTTGCCTTGGTTCACCTTTTCACTTGTTCTACCCTGAGGGTGTAGCTTCCATCAGTTATTTTTTGCGTCTTCATAGATTGGCGAAATGACCGTCGTGACTTTTACGATATTGCACTTCGTCTGTGGCCAGTGTGCAAATCTTGAACTCGTTTGCAGCTTCCGGTTGCAGTCATAATAGCTCACCCGTATGTACCTACTGGCGGGTAGCGTTTTAATCAGTTCTATTCACCTAAATGTTTTACCTGGACCATTGCAAGGGCGCGACTGCCTTTGTGAGGTCACAGGCGACACTTTGACCTGGTATGACTTTAGCGTTATGTGGTGGCGCTAATCTCGCCCCGTGGCTTCCGACACTTCATGTAGTTACTACATGCTACACCGCAGATTTCTACAGAAGTCATGCCAAGTGGAGTTTGGACATGTGTTTGTTAACGTTCACTAGTTTTGGCTGTTTCGACTCTGTTGCTACTGACACACCTTCATAAGCGGGCAAAAAGGACTTAGTTCGTCTTCGGATATCAGTGCCAGTCAACCCGTGAAAGAACGGTTCACCACCAAAGTCACCCAAGATAAGGTGATGCTTTGGCTGAAGTCAAGTACTTGATTAGTCGGTAGGGGCTCCGTCTGCCTTCTTGGAGTATCTGCTTGTCTGCATTCACAGGAGTTAAGTCCGTTAAAACCCCATGGCAGGGAATAGTCACTGATTTCTGTGGATTGGAGCTCCTGTGCCCGAGTCACCCGAACCCTATCGAGACTACCAATCAGATAGGCAAAAGATGAATACAACAGCGCGGATATCGGGAGTGCACAAAGGGACGCGGTTAGGATGCGTGTACCTGCCTGCCACAGATCAGACTACTAGTGTGAACCTGCATGTCAGTGATTCCAGTTGCAGGCAATTACAACTGATTGACCTTGACTTTCAACTGGTCATCATCACGCTTAGAGTACATCTTCGCCCGATATGAGCCAGTCAAGAAGGGCCAAGTGGGTGCACGACTGAAGAAGGTTATAACTCCTGAAAACTCAAACAGGAGCGCATTTCTGAGGCTGCTGGTATCCTCTACACACACACACCAGTCGCACCTTCCAAAGTGCCCATTTTTCTTCCTGTCACAAACTTTACCGACAAAATTCCCATGTTCGACAACCGCACATTACTATTAGAGTAGGTAGCACTCACCTCTTTCACAAATTCGTGGAAATACATAATTACACTCATTCTTGAATCTAATCTATCATCAATATCTCCTGCAATAGACAGGAAATGGAAACTGTAAAAGATATTTTACTTCTCAAGTCGCCAACCGGAGTGATTAATAATATTGCCCTGAAGATATCGAGGGAGAAAAAAGCATTGGTGAACAGCAACATCCGACGGGAACAATCTGAATGCTTTCTCTCACATAAGTCCACTCCCATCTCCAAACGTACAATACGCGCAACAATCTGTGTACATGTAAAATAAAGAAGAGTGCAAAATCACAAAACACGAACAATGGGATCATGTGTGAGAATGACTGTCTGTGTATGGACACAAGACAAAGTGAGCGAAAGACTGATGATGCATTTCAGTAGCATGAGTAATTTGGCCTGCGGTTCCACTAAGAGAGCGCAATGATGCGGTAGGGACGGGGAGCGGTGCGCACCCCAGTCACTCGCTGCACTGTTGGTGGCGAAGCGGAGGGAGCCAGATTGCTACTTTTCACTGTCACCCAGGTGGCGATGTCGCCCTCCACGTAGACGTTGTCATAGAAGTGACCCAGCAGCTCTACATCCGCTGACGGCACCGCTCGTCGTGTGTTGCGAATAAACTCGCGCTTGGACATCTTATTCTTGATCTGTGGGCTCGCAAAGTCCTTCGACAACATGAGCAACGAGAAACAGAGCACGTAGACCACATCTAAAACGGGTGTTAGTCAGCGGATTAGAGTATACTCCTGTTCTTCCCTCCCAAAGCTAGATTTTTTAATGGATCTGCATTAGGTGGACATTCAAAACTGAGACGTTCATTTCGGCTTCGCGCTAGTTAGATCATGTCATCCATGCTTTCAGACGCTTCATCCCCAGTCTGTGATCTTATAACCAAGGTAAACACCGAAATCGTGTGCTGCCCACGAGTATTCAATTAGTTCTCTGTCAAGTTAACTAGGGCTCCGTGAGGCTTTCGGCAAATTTTCTGGTGAATTTCAGGCAGCCAATCAAAACAAAACTAACAACGATTATAAGCGGGTTTCGTATGGACGTCTGCGAGCATTGATTCTTACTTTTATACCCAACTGCAGAAAACTACATGGAATAGAGGAGCACTTTCAATGGACTCTAGTAGCACGCCAATGATTGGTAAAAATAACGGTAGTCAAGCATTTTCTCTAGATAGAGTGAAAATTTGCCAAATACGAGCAGGCATTCTTCGTTAAGCCGCCATCGAAGATGCAGCTGTCAACACGAGATTGTGCGGTCTCATATGCAGACACGCGGGCGGCTATGCGCGTTCGAGAAGCGGTATGCAACTCTTGTTTGTTGACAAAGCCAGTTAAGCATTCATCATACTCACCCATGTGATTTAAAAGCCACAAAACTCGGGTTGACCCAAGAGGGTTAAAAACGTAAACAGGTCATCTTGCCCTTATAAACGAGAGGTTAAATCAAATCAGCTGTCCTAACGTCCCCTATGGCTACGTAGCAAACGAAGCAGGAAGGAATCCGTCCAAAGAAAGAAAGTTGGGCACACAATGCTAGCTAAGATCTCCAGGAATCATGGGCCAACGATCAGAGGAGCACGATTAGATTTAACTCGAAATAATGCACGGTGTCTCCGCTTATCATGATGATGTCAATGATACGGCGCTTTATTGTGTAAACCGCGCAAAACCGGGAACAAGTCCAAAACCGGTAACTTCATTGTCTCTCAGCCACACTGTGAATCCAGCAGGACAACAGGGCATCAGGAGTGGGTCTTTTCGGTGGAGCCAAATTCATGAATTAGGACCTCGCAATACCGATCATTACAAAGTAGGGGTCAAATCAGAGATGCGACCGACTATCTAAATCACATATATGAAAGTTTTTTACTAAACGTTGACTTGATTCTGCAACGTAATATTACGAACACTGACACCCCCAAACAAATAAGGTAAGATAAAGAAAGGTAGCCAAACCTGGACGAAGACCAATGTGTGGATTGCAGCGAGCGAAATGCTCCGAGAAACGTTCGAGCAGTCGGGGAATAAAGTTTTGTGTGTCATTCTCCGGACTGGGCAGTTCGGTAAAGAGACTGCGTAGAGCATCCGGGAGGAAGGCGCTGCGGAAGTCCTTCAGTCGAATCACTTCGTCCAGCACCTCTGGGCTGAAGAAAAGCACGTACACTTATAGAAGTACAAAAATAGCATGTAAATGGAATGGCCAAGTCTAGGTCAAGAAATGTCTCCCTCATTTTTGGTCACTTTCTTGATAGCATCATCTCAGAATTGTTTGATTCGTTCGCTGGAGATTTATGTTGTCATGCAATGATGTTGCGGGGCTTTGCTAAAAAACAATCAGGTAGTTCATCGAGCTTATTCATAGTCTTCTAGTTAACTCAACATTGTACGCGCGTAACATTTATGTCCTTTGTCTTATTTTGTGCCGAAAATTCTTACTATCCCTACTGCTACCTTAAGCGAAGATCTTGACCATAGAATCTTGCTGATATTGCGGTGATTTGCGCCAACCTAGTTCCATCTAGGAGAAAATTCATGCTACTTTAAGTATCACATGAGTTACTTGACTGAAGCACTCGGAATCAGTTCCAACAATCAATTAACCTACCAGATAATGCAAATGGGTGAAAAATTACGCGTGCAGCACTAACCAAGCATCATAGTGAGGTAGAACAAGTATACCTAAAAGCATATTAAAAACTCATCGTAATCCCCCACATCATTCAATACTTCTAGTGTGAATTCACACGAACACAAAGAAGAGCAATTAAACATTCACCTAAGCACCAGTTTAACTATGCACTGTTTCGCAATCCGATCTGTTTTCATACTATTGCAACCATTTTCATAAGGAACAGGGTACGTTATTATAAGTAGCTTGCATCATGCCTTAGAATTCGCAAAACTGCATGTGAGTGCTTACGTTAGCAAGCACAGGTGTCAGCTAAAAAAGTTCGGTTTAGGTCACATGCTTACTTAGCCTCGAGGTATCGCCTTTTCTGCACTGGATCCAATCCAGGAGTGACGTGGAGGTACAAAGCCACGTGGTGAATATCATCTTTGAGGATTTCATTCTCCTGAAGGTAACGAATCCCCTCGAAGGCATCGCTATTGAAGGTTAGTCGAGCTTCATCGAGGCGGAGGAAGAGAATTCGGAAGGAGAAGTGGGGCTTCTCCCGCCACGTCTCATAGACTGAGCAGAAGGGCCAGTAGGCTCGACACAACCTGCAAAATTACGATGTGAGTGACTTCACTAAAATCAATACTTTGAGGAGCGATTAGGGATTTGGTAGCAATAGAGTAGATATGCCCTTATAACCACATATATGATAGAAAAAAATAATATGGAAGGAATTTTCTCACCCCCGCCAGAGTAATTCATTCGAAGCAAGGTTCCACCAAACTCCAGAGGCCAAATACAGGTCCGTGGGATTGAGATGGGATAAAATGGACAATGCAAGCTCAGGTGGGAGGTCGACTAGGTCGAAATGTCGCTCTCCCGATTCCTCTAGTAAATAGTTGAAAGATGCAAGGGACCAAACCTAAGTTATTATCAGTATCAGCCCGCCAGAAAGAAGGAAGGAGAGCGGCTAGTTGGGACTGATAGCGTTGGGGGAGAAGCAAGGCCCACTTATCGACTGGAACGGCCGATAGAAGTTGGCCCATCTGGATCCTTCAAAAGAATACTTAATAAATGAAAAAAAGCGAGGTGAGATGAAAAGTGAACTCGCATTGATGAAACCCGGTGGTTCACTATCAAACGCAAAATCTTACTAAAAATGCATTTTAGAGCATGACCGGCCACACATTCGTGATCGCGAATAGGACGCAAATTAATCATGCCCCACCGGATCGAGAAAGGGCATGTCCACTTAGAATCGGAATAAAAAAAAAACATACTATTTCGTAAGTAACATCAAATCACAAATGCAGCTTTACCGAAACATAAATGGTAACAATAGACACCAATTCTTCATACAGACATGATAATCCTGGTAGGGTGGAGCATAAGAGGCTATTAACAATTCCATTCACGCCCTGTTACATTAACGGCGCATGAAAGGTAGGTTGTTTATAAAGCGAGAGGGCAAGAAACCCACCCATGAACCAATCGAGACGCAGCACCCTACAGCGACGGACTCCGCGGGTCAAATAAATATGACTCTTCCGCATCATCAATATTATAGGTACCAAATAAAGTACGGATCTAAAATAGTCCTTTTCTTGCCAAACTTGCACATCACCATCACACAGGGATTTTTTCCATAAAATTTTATTTAATTTTCACAATAAGAGCGGATCAAAAAAGTATAAGCTGTGTAACTGTTTGGAAATTTTTATCGTAGCTTAGTAAAAAGGCCATTACGGATTTTCGGTACATAGTTTTAAAAAGTACATGTGTTCGTGTCTGAACTGCCCTTGTACTTTGGTATCTTAAGGAGTTAAGTCGATTCTGGACCCAATATTTTTCCTTGCTTTTAGTCTGAGATCTAGTAAAAGCCTCTTTGGGGTTTTGCTTTAGCCCAGTCGGTCCTTTTTGATATTCAAAAAATATTAATTGCTAACCTCTGAAAGTGCTGGAAGACCATGTGCATGCCCAAATCCACGCCGTAGAACGGAAGCACAACTTGAGGAACAGTTGGACAATATGTCAAATTGTTGCACTTCTATGGTTATCATTTATCAATATCTACACCAAAATGCAGTCGCCTTCCAATAGGCAACGTTTTGTTTTTGAATTAAAAAGTGTAGTGAAGAAGGACTGTAGTCATTTTGAGGATCAAATGTCGCTAATTGCGATAAATCTTAATTAACCTTTTGGCAGAACCATGAATCTCAGACACGAATCCTTTCATTCTTAATCTTCTTGAGTCTTGTATGAGGGGGATATGCTGGTAAGCTTACATAAATTGTTGCTTACATTCGTCTCATTTGAGTTCCCAGCCTTTGTACATTTGGCTACTTGATTTTTATGCACAGGCATATGTAAAAGCTTCGCGATGATCGGATCGTGACAAAATAGAGTATTTATTTTTAAGAGCCCATCTGAATAGCTGGTCTTGCTGACCACTTGTCATGCTTCTTCTCAAAATATTGTTAGGTTTCCCAGTGGTCAACTTTCTCTCTTTAAGGCATTTGGAAATCCCTGAGACTTCTTCAAAGGCGAAGCGATGTATAATATTAGGTCAAAATTTGTATTACCGACGCACAGAAGGCCCGCCAAGAGAATCGGGAAGGTGAACTTTTGTGTTTTCGCGAAATCAAAACCATTCAAAGCAGAATGCATTGTTTCGGTTGGTGTTCAAATAAAAGGGCGTTTTATGAGAAATCCTTTTGTGAAATGTGTTTGAAGTCTTATGGTGTGCTTTTGCGATTCTATGTTTGAAATTACAGTACCTTATTTGCTCATCGTTTCATATCGGTGCTGTCCTAATGTTCATTATTAATAGTTTTATTCATAAAAAATGCCTAACTTTGCATTTAATTTAAAGTTACATTTGTAAATATATTGGAGAGTTGGTATAGCAAGCATCTTTAATAAAGCGGACAAAAATAATGCTAGTATTTGCCACAGCAACCTCCAGAAAAGGTCTCACCAACTGTTGATGTGATCACAAAACGGTCAACCCATTGGCTCTCTGGTGTGCCTTGGTACAACAAGCACAGATGGCAGCCAGATAAGCACGAGGAGGCAAGTGAAGCGGGGAGGGAGCTATACCGCACTCGAGCAGGAAGCTCTTTCTCCTCTACCCAGAGCTTATTTTTCCCCTTCCCACTCCCCTCCCTCTGCCTCCCTCCCTTCAGCTAGATTGTCATCAGATGGCGTGTTATAGTCTGTGCAAAGTGGACCCTCAGTGTGATTATCTCGAAAATACCATCACCTCATGACTACACCACCTCATCTCTTCTCAATACTTCGTCCTGCATACCATCCACCTTCCCGTTCTTTTGGAAAAAGGCAAATTCGACATGATTGCGTGTTAACAATATAAATAACCACTGTAGGATATGCGAGCATTAATTGCGAGTCTGTATTTTAATTGTACGGCATTTTAAATCAAGCTTAATGGCGTCAATCACGTCCCTCATGAAGCTCTGTGCATTTGAACAAACGGATTTGAGCGTTGTCAAGCATGGTACCACAGATGCAAGATAGCCTTTTTTGCATTCATAAAATGTCCAAAATGTCTAAAAAGCAAGATGAATTTGGCCAAGTCTGTGTAGGGCTTCACACGAGTGGCAGGAAATGTTTCGATTTGACCGTAAAAAGAGGTTCAGATACTAATACTCTACATAATTTATAGTAAATCATGAGTTGCCGTGACAGGAATTGGTACGAATGTGTGATTAAGTGTGCAAAATATGACCAAATAGTCGCTTCATACCACACAATGCTGTTATGAACTTTCTTATCCTCAGCGTAACTGTTTCTGCGTCTAACAGGCTCACCTCAGTTGTCACAGCGGTTTTACGAACAAATTCTAGAATTAAATTTAGTCGATTTGCAAAACAAATTCGTTTAAAATCTATATTCACTTTAGTTTAGGCGGATTGAGACATCTACAGGCGCAATACTGATTTACATGCTTTTAATGAGTAGGTTATGGAGCCCTTCATTTTGTAAATGCGCCTCTCTCTCTTGTGTTGGAGGCGACTTGAGGATCTTGAAATAATTTTATTCTAGTTTAAACCACTCTTTGGTGATAACAATAAGGCAGCAAAATGGAATTCGGAGATTTAAAGCAGTTTATGCTAATTCTCCATTAACCCGTGATTGCGAGTGCCGAGGATTCGACGTGACACTAATCCATTTCACCCACCTATCACGTATTCTGAGAAGTGAATCACTTTTCTTGGCACTTTAAGGTGACACAGGAATATGCGCGTGATTTAAGCTAGAAGGCCATTCAGTCAACTAAATTTATTCTAGTGCTCAATTCAGTAGCCAAGTTGAACCCGATCCAGCTTGACTACCGAACAGATTGAGTACCTGGTTTAAGTCCGTTCACATTTGGTACAACTGTTCGAGAACCCATTGATGCTAGTAAGTATATCTCTGCATTTGGATTCGCATTAAAATAGGAATTACAAGCGATCCAATCGTCTCGAGCATTCGGGGTACCTACTCTTGTCTAATACAGCTAAAAGAATAGAAAGTGTAGTGTCGTGGTTTAAATGCAACAACTTATTTAAGCACATGTTTGGATGCATTTATCTTCAGCATCGCATATGCGTGACGTCCCGATTTTCTCAACTTATGCATTCGACACAAATATGTGACATGTGTTCTCTGTTACCTCATGAGAGATGGATGAGTCGAATAGTGTAGCAGATAGATTTGTTAAGCATGAGACAAGTAAAGCAATTTCACACTATTATATACCTTAGCCTCATAACACTAGTTGAACCGACCACAAATTCCGTTATTATGTGAGGGCAAAAAACACCTCTGATCTAGGGTTGCTAATCCTCCCCGAAAGTTTGAGATCGAAGATGGAAATGTTGTCTCGACACTAAAGCACATTCGTGCTCTAATTATCACCGAATTTGCGGTGGCGACTCAGCACCGTACCTCTATTCACTGCACGCAACGCACAATGAAACGTAGATACCGGTCCTAATTGCTGCTTTTTTTGTCCTCGTCTTCTTCCCCGCATCTGTAAGGATTGTCAAAAAGTTCATTATCACCCAATCAACCACGCTCTCGCCTGAATCATCAGCGATTCCACAAATCGAGAATAGGTCTGCGCTACTCACCATACAATCGAGTCGGAGGCCTCCAAGTGCACCCCATTGAACTAGAAGTTTCCATACACATTTATTTGAAAATACCACACAATTTAGATGTGAATGCTCTGTTCAGCTTATATGCCACAATTGTCTTTCTTAATTCTTAGTTTTGGTTTTTAGGGCACTTAAGGCTCCGCTAGCGTACTTCCGGTAGGTTACATGACCCCGGGCCGTGCCAGTAGCGCTCCTGACCTTCCCAACGGCGTTAATGCATATCTTGCTCTGCATTTGCTTCCTCTCGCTCCCAAGGAAGTCTAGCAGAGCTGAAAATCATCTGATATTTAGACTATTTATATTAAGAAGAAAGAAGAAAACGTGGTTAATAAGAATTCCCCCATTGGCCAGTGGTACAAAATTACAGAATAAATCATCTTGGGAAACTTTTTACAAAATGAGGAAAATGCAGGCAGTTCATAAAGGTCCCAACATCTTTAAATTTCTGTGGTGATTTAAAGAATCAGCCTGTTAGACAGGAAAATAAGTCTTGTTAGGATGAAATTGAGGGCTGAACAGAATTTGCTCTCATGACTATCACAATTCATCCAGATGACTATTCGACAACTTAGGAAACAAATATTACTGAATCACTTGACCTTAAATTGAGCCGCTTAAATCAAACAATTGATGGTCTAATCTGTTCTTTCTTCAACTTACCGACTCATTACAGGAAGGATTTTTAAGTCCCAATGTCTGATCCACGGTAAACAGATAATTCGACCTGAGATCGTTAAAAAGTCTGACACTGTTCACCAATGTTTCAAAAGTTGGCAGTAGACAGGGTCGCTCCAGTGACGAATTTCGAGATGATGCTTCCATGGTGGGCTTGCAGAAGGTTTGCGGAAAGGTGTTGCACCTTCGTATCTCTGCATCGAGGTCCATTGAGGTGGTTTCCAGTGGTTCCACTAGTCGACGTATGCTACTAAACATGTTACTGCTAACCAACTGCGATTTCGGTTGCTTGCAAGAGAGATCTAGTGGTTCCTCTTTGGGTGGTGTCCATGCTCGTGCGGCCAGCATTTGGCCCCAAAACGCCGTCACAAGCCATTGGTAGGTTAGTGTGGACATGGGCAGGGCATCCTGGTTGGCATTATGAAAACTGCCATTAAGCGGAGCTCGTTTTCGGACCGTTGACGGTCTTTTGAGAATGGTAGGGTAGGAACAAAGCCGGTTTCTTTTCCTAGACTCCACATAGGTTTCTTCACAGCCAAAAAACACGCTGTGAAGGAGAGATGAGGAGGGAATTTGTGGTGAGACATCGAAACACAATCGCTTGGGGCTGAAAAGGTGTTGACGAGCGTCGATGGCATCACTGTCACCGGGTCGTTTTCGACCGAAATGGAAAATGATTGGGTCTACGGAGTAGGGTGGCGCTGGTGGTGGATAAATTGTTGAGTTGAGACACTTTTTCTCTTCCCTTGATGGCGAGTCATCGGAGAGTTCAGCCTCTGCCAAGTGGAATGCTTCAATTGCGAGTCTAAAGTTTAGAAAACGGTTTCATCTTAAATATCGGAGGTATATTAGCACAAAACCGTTCAAAGGTTTCCATTAAATTATGGCAGAATTCACAGAACAATAAAAACTTAGAAACTCAAGTCTTTCGGTTTGTCAGGATTGAGATTAAATGGATAAAAATTTCGTGACATCAAAACAAGTTTTCAAAAGATATTACATTGCATGGCGATTTAAGGATGGACACTTTGCAACTCTATCTCCCAACTTAAAGCTACTTGGGTTACCGGATTGTCCCCACTTGTCAACCCACTAATGACTGCTAATTATTAAAGAACTCGACCACTAGTTAACAACAGTGAACCGATGTGACCTTCAAAAGAGGCTTCCACTCAAGATCAAGTACAAGGGACGAAATTATTAGTTACATCTGAGTGTGCTGTTCACGCACACTTTGGAGCCTGCGTCTTCCAATGAATAGACAAATTAAATGTTTAAAAATTGAATTAATTGCAGTATTAATTAAAAAAGTAATGGCATTTCCATACATTCCCTCGAGCCAATTAATGATTTGAGGAGGTGAATGGAGCATAACCCACCTGAGAATAAACATGATTTCACAGTAAGAGATAACAAGGGCCAGATTTCCAACACGCCACAGAAATGCGGTTAACCTGTAAATTCGCCTCCGCGAGGGGTACGATGGGGGAAGGCAAATGGCGCCTTTCCGAGAGACAAGTGCGGAGATGTACCCCAAGGCGAATTGCAATTGGCCGGTGCCAGAGGTAAGTGGGCGCGGCGCCACTTCGTCTCGCTCCCATTCCCCCTCGAAGTGGGCGCTAATGTGTGTTGGAGCGTGCGTGCGTGCACACATCCACATATGCACACACGCACGTGCAAGGGGGAGGGGACGAAGAGAAGTGCAAGAGGTGTGTGCGCACGCGGATGCAATCACACAGCGGGAGTGATACATGCAAGTGCGCACGTGCCATCGAGCTGGCCAATTAAAATGCTGCAGTTGCGGCGTTTCGACGAATGATATTGCAAGCATCCTCGTACTGAAAAAGCTTTATGGTAATCATTTTCGAAGCCTATTTAGGGACTGTGGTTATGGGATTTTAAGTTGCAGACTTCTTTTTTAACATTTTTGGTCTGTTATATTTCCTTAGCCTTACTGGCTCCATCTTTGCTAGTTTTATTCCTTTATGGATAAATGAAACATTTTCAACTAGAGGACAATAAACCAAGGCATCCTTAATTTAAACATGAAGGCATTAATGCTTATGCATACCAATTTTTAAGAGTAGATTAACTACTTATCGGGGGTTAAATCGCTTAGCGTAAGTAGACACGACTTCATTACTCAAGCAAGCTTGCTGTCTATTGGCAACTAGAGTGGTGGATTCCGACCCTTTATTTAGAATTTTATAATTTAATCACACTTTGAACAAAATTCTAAGCGTACTGTTATCTTCATTTGGTTACACGGGCTCCTTCTTAAATCTACAGGAATCAGGTTTCCCGTTTGGTGCCAAGGCACTCTGCCCACGCCTGCAGGCTTCAAACGCTCTGCCTAATTGCGTTTTCAGAGAGGACTCGAGGCTCCAAAGAATTCCGTTTCGTATGCATGTATAGTCGTGATGCTATCTTTAGGTATCTTTGCAGTAAAAACCTTTGTATTTTTATGTACCAAAAAGAAGTTGCCATTAAATATATGACTGCTTAGATTTGATCAGCATGAAAAAAGATGCACTGTCTAAAGCGTTTATTCTTCCATATCCTCAATTTGTGCTGCTTAAACGGCTATCATCGAAGGAGGTATTGGCTCTTCACAAATAGCCAATCAAATCAAGAGGCTAAACGCAAGGTAAAGTTAATACCGTCCCAATAATCTGGTGAACAGTGAGTCAAAAAGAGAGCATCAACTGTCCTCTTTCGCTGTATTGGCTTTGCACCCCACAACACATCTCTTGGACAGAGAGGAATAATAACATTACTACCCAAAAGATTAGCCCGTTTCTACTTCTCTTCTGCAAGTGAATTGACGAATTGTGAACGGACTGGCAGGAACATCATTTTTAGTTGCAGGGTGTAAAACTAACTTTGACATTTCCTGCATTTTTAGTGTGGTTTGAGAAAGTCTTCGCGTGCACACGCATACACACAAGGGCAATTTTTGAAACTACCACTCTTCCCCCGCCACCTTTTCCCTCCTCCTCCTTGCTCCCCCCTCTCTCTCCAGTGGAGTAGTTAACGAGCAAAAAAACTACATTCACCCACAGGAGGAAGCTGACGCTTGGAAAATGCTAATTGCCCATCCACTAAAGCGTGGGACATTTTTGTCCCTCCTCCTCTTATCTTGGGTCGGTAATTGTTATTACTAGTGTGTACTAGCATGTGAACATGTGTGTGTGTATGTGCCTGTATCACGTGGTGTACTAGACGTTCAAATTCATCACATGAATGTATTCTTTTTTTCACCATAAAATGCCTACAATGCGTGAACTATTTTAGTAGTCCTTCTACCCATCCAATCATCTGTATAAACTTCCACCCTTCAGAGGTAACTTGATTGAATTAACACTAAACTGATTGGTTAAGTGTATGCACCAATTTGACCTAGAGCTGAAAAATTCCAAATTATAAAGTGGTGGTTCTCGATGAGGTAGAGGAATGCTTGCTGTTACCGTACCCTTGACCATGCCGGTCGTCCTAATCTCCTGCGTATTAGCCTTTATGGTGGCGGCAGTGGTGATGATGGCACGTCGATGTATTTAGGTCATGTTTCTGGTCTCTGAACCTTCGAGGATGGATAGAACACCTGGACAAAGTGATTTTTGGAATATTTGTTCTGTAATTTGCAGAGATTCAATTTTACCCACAAACCCTACCAGGTTACCTAACAGGTTAACTACTAGAATTTTGGAGGCACAGTAATTAGCGCTAACCACCTTAACACTGACAGGCCAAAAGCACCTTCTATCCATTCAATTCGCCCATGTCCAACGCCTCGGCTTTAGGCAAGCGGGGTGGTGATAACAGTTCCCTGCAGTGGGCAACACCACAGTTATAATCTCATAATTCAGTAGCTGACAATGCTATAAGCCACTAAGACAGTACACAAAGACATCGCCATGCATTTGTACTAAGTAGAGTCTGTCACGTTCTTGAATGCAAGACCCGTCAGCTAAAGATGTCCTTCCATCGGAAAATGCTGTCTTTCTATCATCGGTAGGCGGCTTTACAAGAATGTGATAACTAGAAGGGGTGCTGAAGAGGGACCCTTACCTAAATTTAATCCCTCATTTCATTTGACCTAGTCACCTTAAATGAGCTCTGGTTGACCACTAGCCAATCAACCGATACTTCTTCCGCAGGCATTGGCTTGTCAACAACCGTTGTTGCCAAGCCTCCGCCCGAGTTCACTGATCATCCATTCTGAAAGCGGTTGCATGTAAATTAGGACAATCCAAGCCTTCGCAACCACTTTGCGACAATAAGAAATCGCACATCTTAATCTAGGGAAAAGGCCGACCATTTCACCTAACTCAAAGAACATCTTTGGTCACAGCATGATGCAGCCCCAACGGCGGATAGACTGTAATCCACATCGCGTGAATATGCTTCTTTATGTGCTCCACAGAACTAGGAAAGACAACCTATCAACTCAATCACTAGCCCATCTTGACATGCTGCCACGGAAGACGCGGCTAATGGACGGCACCAGCACCGCCGTTTGATGGGTAGAACCCGCGTGTCACCTACCAATGGCAACAATCCCCGCCCCACTCGAATTCTTTTGGCACCGAAAAGCAAGCCATCAGTCCCCCGCCTCCTCCGCCCCCAACCAAATGCCCACCTCACCTCCTCCTTCTCCACGGTGTGACCCAAATGTCGTCCAAACATTGACCTAAATCTCTGACCGGTCTGACAGCAGCCGCCTTAAATGGTGGGCAAAGCCCAGTACACATCCCAATGCCGGACCTATATGACTTTCCGCCTACCCACTTTACGTGCGCCCTGTCAGATGTGACACGCTCTTTGTCAAATAAAGGTGACTAAAGTGTGTCGCAAACACACTTGTTAAGCTTCAAACAAAGGGAACGCGAAGTGCTTCTACCCCATGGACAATTCCACCAACAAGCAACTAAACACCACAGCTTTCAAGTAGGCATCCAATCCACTTCAATTCAACATAGTACAATGCCGCTACTTGGAAGAAAAGCACAAGCAAACCTCAAATCCGACCTAATTACTTAAACCATCTTTCACACACCACCCCCACCTCCTCACGTAACTTTAACCGCACCAAACATTCAAGCATGGCTAAGAATAGGGGATATAGGAGATAATAAAGGAAATCGTATGATATATGCAGCTGGAGCAAAAACGATTTCTCTTTGCTATTATGTTCAATCTACAAGCCGCATCGATGGATAAACAAAATAATGACACTAAAACAAAATACACACACACACATAGAGAAAGAGAAAGAGAGAGGGAGGGAGATACGCGTTACATCATGACACGTTCCTAGTCAAATACCAAAAACAAAGTACAAACACACACTGAGAGAGAGGGAGGGAGATACGCGTTACATCACGTTGTCGGTGTGTCCCCTCACCCCACGCCAACCACCTCAGTTGTTGTTGTTGCGCTTCTTCTAAAACCACAAGAAAGAAACAAAGTACTAAGGCATCAGCTAAAAGACCACAAATTGCGCAAAGAAAGAAGTTCAGCAAAAAAGTCAAATGTTAACCAAGTACTTTAAATCATACGTGTTGCTGTGGCAACTAGCTTCCCCACGGGTGTCACCCGCGCCACAGACACGTTTCAACACAACTGCATGAGAAGGATGACGAACCAAATCCCATGTGAATGAAGGCGTCAAACAAGCACAGCATACATCTACCCAACACAGTACGATGATACTGAAACACACTTAGCTACTCAACCGTCCAGTCAATGGGCAACAGGACAGCAGGTTGGCACAAACCCTTCAAAGACGATCGTACATCAGTGTCAATCCCAGTCCACAGCCTCAGCAGTCATTTCCGTTAACACTTTGGCGTCACTTCAAACGCCTCGTCCTGCATCCACTTTTGACGCCCAATCCGTTGTGGCTAAGCGTTGTACAAGAGATGAATCCTTCTGTGGAAAAGAAGGACACAACGCAACACAATCCCTCTACAACATTCGTGACCTTCGAAAGCTAGCTCGCAGTGGATATCGGGACAGCCCCGACTCTAAGCAGCAATTCGACCCAGAGGACTACTGTTCATGAGATCGCATTGTTTCCATACACATCACCTCACTCTGCAGACGTGGATTAAACGCTACGGTTAGTGCAGAAATGCAGAAGACCATGTTGAAATATATGCCCTATTCACTCTCAGTTAATTGCCATTTTACTGGAAAGGTTCGTGAGGCCCAGTTCAACCTCACCAATCCTCAGTACGGAGAAAAACGACTACGATACACCACGGAAGCACTATAAAAACCTAATATTATAATTAAACGAGAGCAACAGAGGATAACAAACTTTTTTCCCAGCAAGAAGCGCAATATGCTCGCAGTGAAGAGAAATAATTCCTTGCATCCAATAAAGACAAATGATAGGAGTTATGCAATCCCACTATTATTCATTCCCCTGCGTGAATGTGTTGAGCTGTCAACTGGGCCGGAGGACAAGGAGGAGAGAAGCAACTGTGCACGCCCTCTCCCCACCCCAAACACCACTTCTGAGACAGACTAAAGTCACTCCCCACACCTTCCCCTCTGCCCCC